>MU224704.1:3613079-3646095 GCA_018584345.1 Thuja plicata
CTTCTTCTGCAGCTGTTTCTGGTACTGCATTTCAGTGTTCCTGTCACCTCTCCCAGTTCAGCATTATGGGGGGGGTTCACCTGTTGGTTCTATTACTTCCTGGTTCGATTGATCAGCTCTTCAGACATTTGTCTTCTCTACCTGGTCATACACTTCAGTGGGGGTTCCAGCAGTATCTTCTGACAGAGTTTTCAGACATGCTTCGGAGATGCTTCTTGCTCTATTCTTGTTCCTTTCTCTGGGACATCTTTTCCCTAGATTGAAGGCTTAGTTTCCTTCATCTAGTTTGCTTTCTGTTTTGGGTACCTGATCAGGCCTAGTTATCAGGACCCATCTTTCCTGCTTTCTGCAGTAGTTAGCTGTTTTGCTTCTCCCTAAGTTACACTTAAGGGGGGTGTTAGAGTAATCTTTAGTTATTACTCTTTAGTGCTTAAGTTTCACTTAGGTAGTTTCTATTTCTGATAGTTTCCCTTTTAGGGTTTCGGTATCCTTTATAAGGAATCACCGCTTTGTAATTCATAAGGAGATTGTATTATTTCATCATTGTTAATATAGAAGCCTTTTTTCTGTCAACATGTTTTTGCAGTCTCTAGCCTATCGGCCGCCATAGCTTTCTCTCTTCTGTCTTCATTCTTGTAGCAGTCTTTGCATGCAGGTGTTCTTGGGAAGATTTGCAGTTCAGCAAATCTAACACATACTGGCCCCATAGTTAGTGGATCCCTTTCATTCTCTTTCACATTTGTTCATTTCCCTTTATTTGTCCTTTCTTGGGGGCATCTCATAGTGGAAATGTTTCTTGTGGGTGCATGTATTCTCTGTTAAATTCATTGCTCCCATTAAGGTGTTTGCAATCGCTTTAACGTGGGGGCATACATTTTTCTCCTTGTTTCACATTTTGCACACACATACACACAATGATTCAATGCAATCTCTCTCTTAGGGATGGGCAAGGAGACAATGATTCCCTTGTGTTCATCTTTTCATTGGATCTCTTAATTGAGACAATGTTTTCCTTAAGGTTTGATCTTCCTTTCTTGATACCTATGGAGACAATGCTTTCCTTAGGCATGATCACCCTTATTGGATCCCTTAATGGAAACAATGCTTTCCTTAAGGATTGATCCTCTTTGATGGGTTGACTAGCATAATACAGCTTGCTAGACTTTCAATGCCATCTTTTCCAACACTTTCTCTTTGTGTGATCCATAGAAGGCAATACCTTACTAGGTTGGTGGTTAGGCGTCCCTTTCTTTCTCTCTCTCTGAGCGATGCCTCTTTTATCTTGCTTTTGGATTTGATGAATACTTGGGGCTTGATGTTTCTTTATCTACTTGACCTTGATAAGATTGTTCTTATGCATTGATCTACTTTACCGTGAGCATGAGTTTGTCTCATACTCCCGTTAAAGTGGGGGCTAAAAGTATCATCCTAAAAAGTTAGCACCCACAATTGGATACTTTATTATGACCTAATAGACCCTATTTTAGTGATTTCGATGTCTGAATGCTTGTTATGCTTGATCCTAGCAACTTGTCCTTTCTCCCCCGCTTCTTTTCATCTATCTCGGCATCCCCTCCAAATTATGGCCCATTTCCTAGGGTACATAATGCTATTGGCGTTATGTCCCAGACAATTGGGGCCCTAATTTGGCCCAGGGCCCAATATCAGGGTATTAGTGGGAGTTTTGATTTTGTGGTCAACCTGGATCATTTTTTAATCCCGAAATGATAGAGTAAATATAAAAAGACCTTATCTCTCCTCATTTTGTATATCATAACCATGTACTCAAGCATTTGAAAATCAAGTTATAAAGATTTTCAAGCAGTCAAGAGCAATTGAACATTTGGATTCAAGATTTGAAGGCAAACATCCAAGATCAAGATCTCCAAGTTTTCAATTCTTCAAGACCATTCAAGTCAAAGGCAATATTCTCCAATTGATGCAAGTTTCTCTCCCATGATGGCCAAGTAGAGGAATTCTTAATCAAGCAAGAAGATTCTTCCTTCATTCTCCTTCTCTCTCCTTCATTGCAAGTGCTTTTCAAACATACCAACATTCAAGATCTAGGAGTGTCATTTATAGATCTATGCAGTTGTGAGGACATCCTTGATCTACATCACATTCCAAGGTCAATTCTTTGGATTTCAAGCACATTTCAAACATCTTCATGGGTATGAGCGATTTCTACATCTGTCCATGAGGGTTTATGCAAAGTAAATCTACTATTTGTCTTTTTACATACTTTCCTTTATGCAATCTTTTTCCATTTTAAAGGTTGATTCCTAAACATGGGTTTGACCAAGGCAAACCTCTTTATACAACTTTTTCCTCCATTTTTCTGTATGCGGGAACAGGTTGCGGAGCCATTGGATCGAGATCGGAAAGTTCAAACACAATTAGAAAGATTTAGAAAAATCCAGTCAGATTTGTCAGGTACAAAATGCCATTGGCGATCTATCCATAGGTACATGACGGGTTTTGTCCTGTCCCTTGCATTTTCAGCTCAAGTTTCACCTACATGTCGGATTTGTGCTCTTGTATTCGTTTATGTACTTTTCTGCCCATTGTCTTACCCGAATTAGTCTATTTTTCTCAGTTTTTCAGTAACTTGTCTATTTTCATCAATCACATATTTGAGCAAAGGTTCGTTGTTCCACTTAGCATTTGAGTCTCCTCTTGAACCTAGTGGGGCATCGTCCTTCCAAAATGTGTAATTCGTGAAAAGGCTCGAAGTGATTTTTATCTATTTATGTCATTGCTTCCATTTTCCCTTTATACAACTATTAATGAGTAGACTTGCAGTGGCATTATTGGTTTACTCCTCCATTAATTAGGGGGAAGTCTAGGAGATGACTAACATTGTAAGGACATGAAAGAATATATTATGCATTTAGGATCTCTTGGAGACATACTATTGGGTGACCTCTTCCATAAGGATCAGTATTGCATGATTTGTTATCCTTTCATAATGATTTATTTCATTTCTACAGATATTGGATATTAAGACATCTTGACCCACAAACATCTCTTCTTCTTCTTCTTCTTCTTCTTCTTCTTCTTTGATGAATATATCATTTTAAACTTTGCATTGATTTAGAGAAAACCATATAATGTTCACAAGAAAAAAGGTTGGCAAAGAGGCACTGCCATGAGCCCACAAAAAGGCCTAGCCCTGAAACAAAACTCCATAAATAAAAGGCTCGAGTTCAGAAACATGATTAAGTAGTCATAGCTACGCCAGGTAGAAGAAGATCTTGATCATCAGACTCCCCCACATTATCAAAATTAAAATCATCAATTGACTCCCTGGCTCAAAGTATAATCTCCAACATTGTCTCCAAAAGTTAGTTGAATGCAAAATGAAGAGATGGCAAGCGACACAAGAGAAATTTGTCGGTGTTGATCATTGAATATATGCCAAAAGAAGCAGATACACATCTTTTGGAGCAAAAAAAAAAACCTTCTTCATAAAAAGTCTAAATCCCCGTTAGGGGGTCTCCTCTACTAACAGATTAGTGAAGCGCTGCATTATATACTGATCAAGCCGTTGATCCTACGAGCAATCTCCATGAACAGAACGGATGAATCCCATCAAAAGACTTGTTGTTTTACGAGTGGAGTACTGGACTCAAGTGCGAACGGGAGTCGTTGGTGTGTGACGTGTGAACATAGATCATACTAGAGAAATTTTCGTAGCACGCCAACTATTTCTTCACTCCACTACACCCAATGGACCACAAGCCAAAAGCCAATTGAGTGCAAGACTTTCGTAAAGGCTTTAGCCTTTGCGCTGAATACGGCGAGAAGTGTTTTAATAGACCTTTTTAGCCTCCACAACACGTTTGTTTGATGTTATTGTTTTTGGTCTCTTCTGTGGGGGTTAAAAAGGTTGAGATGTTTTAGTGGATCTCACTCTACACATAAGGAAAAATAAAACATAAAGGTTGTTACATGAGATTAATAATTAAAAAGAAACTTAAAATAGACCATGGTTTTGACTTTTTGGACGTTTTTAATGTATACAGATCTTAACGTAATTTGATGGAATATATCCTTGAAAATAAACAATATATTAATCAACTAATTAAAACAAACAATATCTTAATCAACTATTGAAAAACTATCTAGATCTCTGAAGATACTTGTGAATATGTGATCTATAATTTATTTGACACTCACTTAGTAAATATTTGACACTTAATGTTATTCTAATCATTCTTGTAATACAAAACAGTGCAGAATTGCTCATAAATCATAGTTAATTCCAAAAACACTAAAATTAAATTGAACAGAATAACAAATATATAAAACAAATATGTAGAATACCTTGGTTGCCGTTCGAATATGATTTGCGCCAAACAATGGGTTGCAATATTTTTCTCGATTTGAACTGGTCAAAGCTACGAAAAATGTCCCCCTTTTTTATTATTTCCAGCAACCGAGCACCTTTTTTTCGCCGGTCAAACCTCATTGGTTGACTGCACGTGGCGGCTGAGTTGGACTTTGCGCGACACGCGGTAACTCCCTTTCAAACCTTCCCGAAGCAAACCAAACTGCCGACGCAGACAAGTGGGTCCACGTGGCCGCCAGCGCAGAGCCGACAGTACGGACAGTTGACATTGTTAATGTGTTTGCTTACGTGGCAGGAACCGAAACTGCCGTAGACGTAACGTTGTAATGGCCATTACAAGACAAAAGAAGCGCAAATGCTAGGAAAAGGCAGAGCTTGTGAAATTTCTATAAAGGCTTCGAAGAACGATTCAAAGGCAACCCTGGTTCGAATCTCCTCGCTGCCAAGAACAAATATTTTAGGCAACCCTGGTTCGAATATCCTCGCTATCAGGAAGAAATATTTCACGCAACCCCGGTTCGAATCTCGTGGCTGCCAGGAAGAAAAAGTTTATGCATCCCTGGTCCGAATCTCCTCCCTGCTAGGAAGAAATATTTCAGACGACTCCGGTTCGAATCTCATCCCTGCCAGGAAGAAATATTTTAGGCAAATCTCCTCGCTGCCAGGAAGAAATATTTCAGGCGACTCTGGTTCGAATCTCGTCCCTGCCAGTAAGAAATATTTTAGGCAAATCTCCTCGCTGCCAGGAAGAAATATTTCAGGCAGTTCAGGCACGAATCTCCAGAAATATTTTAGGCTACCGAGGTTCGAATCTCGTCGCTGCCAGGAAAATATTTTCATTGTGTGCATGGGCGCGGAAAACAATAACAGGCTTGCCGTGAGCAAGCCGTCAAGCAAAATAACGAAGAAGACGCCCGCCATGGCCAGACCGGCTCCAAAGCTTTACAATATCCATCCTTCCGGCTTCCGCGACCTCGTTCAGGAGCTCACCGGGAACAGTTTCGAACCCGAGACCTTCCATACATCGCCACCTTTGCCCCCTCCGGGGCCAAATTTAAACGGCCGTCTGCAGAAATTCGCGCCTCCGCCGCTCAGCTCGGACACAACTTCTGCTTTTCCATGTCTGTCTTCGCCCTTAAAGCTCGATTTGCTGACGCCTTCGCCTGTGCGTGGAATGTTCTCGCCTTTAACGGCGTTTACGCCGATGGAATGGACATGGCTGGAGGAGAGATCGCCTGTGAGCCTGGAGTACAGGGAGTTGGCGGCGAGCCTTATTGAGAAGGCGGAGGAAGAGCCTGTGACGACTCCTCTCTCGCCTACAGCGTTTCTCCAGGATTCGAACCCTAGACCTCCCGTTAGTTCGAACAACGGCTGGGGTTCGCCTGTGTCGTCTTCATATTTTCTTTACAGTCCGAGGTGTGGAAATTTGTCGCCGACCTTTGGGCTTCCCAGCCCCGGGAGCTTTGCGGGATTCGACCTCGAGACCATCTAAGAGTAAATTTATGACAGGAAGCATGAAAATACGGTATACGTGTGAAGAATTTTTTCAATATGTAAATTTGCCGTGTGTACGGAGGGATTCTGAGGCATATCAGGATGCCTTGAACTGCTTGCTGACTGTTTATATTTATATTCATATTGTTATTTTTATTTTGCGTGAAGGCTTTGGCTGGTAAAGGGGTTGAGTAATTGGCTTTTTTTTGCGACGGAAGGTTTATGTCAAATCTAGGTCGTTTTTGCTTTCAGAAATGGGAGTAAACTTAAGCTGATATCTCTTCCCATTTGGTCAAAGTTTAAGTTGGTATATGTTTATTTAAATCTTGGTGGATGGTGTAATCAAGAAATATACAATTACACTCACCAATCTAACTGGAATTCTTTCGTAATTTATTGTTTCTCAAAAATTACTTGAAGGAAAAATGAAATCCTTTGTTCAAAATAAGATCGAGTCTACTATTTTTATAAGTTTCTTTTTATCAATGATGATGATTTTCTTTATCACATCTTTAAAATTAAAATGGTTTGTTAGAGTTTTGAAAAAATCATGGATAGCATTTAACCATGAGCAAGGTCAAAATTTGATAGTGGATCCTTCAAATAACTAATTTTTGAGTGGCGAATGTTTATTTGAAATTGTCCTTCACATACTAGAACAATCTTAAGAAAATTGTGATGACCTATTTGAAATTCTTTCTTTCATGCCATCTTAAAAATTTGATTGTATTTTACAACAAAAAATACATTACTATAGCCATATATTCATCATGTTTAGCTCCTACTTATGAGGATTCTAACATGGAATAATAATGTCTTTATGCATAGGAAGGGCACATGTCTAAGTTGAGAAACAACTAGTATTAAGATATAATCCTTTTCATTAAAATGTATTTGCTTGGGTTGTCTTAATGTACTAACATATTGATACATACTCTTGTATTTTGTTCGGCTCATGAGCCAATTCTTGTTTGTTTATGTAAGAGAATATTTTTTTCACTATATATAAGAATCAATTGGTTGTTAAAGTGTTAACAATAAGATTAAGTGGTCATAAATTCTTTTAGTTTTTATTATCACCACATGCTCTTATCACTTCCTTCTGTGGATTTGGCTAGTGCTTTCATGAAATAGTTTCATTATAATTTTGAACCTTTGACACATGTTGTTAGCTTATACAATACAAGTAAGATGAAAAATGGGTGACTAAAGATTACATAGTACTTTTTCAAGCATTAGTTACTAACATGAAATATACTCTAGAAGATGGTGAACTTTGGTTTACATCTACTCTTTAAAATCTATGCATGTATTTCATACCTCATCATTCATTTTTATACATATGTGTGCCACTATATCTAATGTGAGTGTGCTAAATATTGAATAAATTTCTTCTATATTGATGTATTTATTGTACATTTTCATATTTGATCAACAAGGACAAGGAGGATATACCTAATGATGATCATTGCACTAGAAATCAAACCAAACAAATTCAAAGAATTCACTACATTGAAGGAGCCTCCACCTATGATAAATTAGAATGTAACTTCTGAGATACTATCATTTTATCTTGACTCTTATAAATCAATGGATATAATCTTATAGGCTTACACCATACAAGGTTAAATATTTATGTTCATATCATCACATGCGTGGAAATCCTATAGATACATGCATTTTATTTAAACATAAAGCTCAAGATCTTATACACAAAGGGATAATAAATATTGAGCACACCCCTCACTACATCAAGCTAATCATATGGGAGTAAAAGAGGACTCCTCTTCTAACATTAGTTTAGAGATTGATCCTGACAATACAAAAGAGAAGACCAATATAACATGACATCTTTGTTGCTTCTTTCAAAGCATACATTGCACACTTCCGTTTAGAAAGATACACTTAATGATGATATATGGAAAGTCTCATGGGGCATTGATTGTACCTGATATATGTTTAGATAATATTATAGATACAACTTGCGGGGACAACTTATTTTCTTATCTATCTTCACCTATTCTCTGTAACATTTAGTGATTTTATTTTCCCTTATTTCCTTTATGTTACTTTCATGTTCCTAGTTAGCATTTAAATGACAAAAAAAACTTTTTGTGGTTCATGTTGACATAAGTGACTTTGAAAATGTATGGTGGTGTTAGTGTCACTTTCTCCTTGTTTATCTTTATGGTTTGATGTCTCTTATGTGTTCAATATTTTTTTGCGCAGCTCCTACTATTATTTTACCTTCTATATAGTATCTTATGCTTTATTTTTTCTACCTTGGGATATCTTTCCTATATGACTTTTATGTTTCTAGCATCTATACTCTAATATGCCATATTTAGCTCCTATATCTACCTACATTTCCTTGTTAATTTTTATTATTACCTACAAGCTTAGTTCAATTTTTATTATTGTTCATGTTTTGTAATCCCACTTTTGTGTTCACCCATTTCTTATTTATAACATATGTTTTCATGATCTATGTTATACTCTTGTGATATCTTCTATATGCCATGACCCACATTTACTTATCTTATTCTTGTCATATATACCAATTTATGGCTCTATGGTTGTCACTTTACATTTGTGATCTTTTCATGGTTATACTTTCATTCTTATGTCTCTAGGATTTATGGTTTATTATCATGTTTAATCTTATGATTAAGCATATTTAAGACACTTGCCATGAACTTATTTTATTTACAAGTCATTGATAATTTTATTATCCTTATCTTTCTTTCGAAGTCATCTTAAGTTTATCATCTTTCTCATATTGTGAGAAGGCATCTTTACATGTATGCTTTCACACTTATTTTTTATTTATCTATGATTAATATTGATATGTGTTTTTTCTGTACATTTGTAATTCTAGGATCTCATGCTTCTCCGTGAATTAGTTTCTCTCTAGGCTCTATTTTTTCCTTCTATAGGATTGATTTCACTTATGAATTCTCTGCCTCAGATCTGTAGAGTTTACAAGTTGTGTAAATTTCTTCTCCTTATGTAATTTCCTTTTTCATATTAATCTAAGTTTAGGATATATGCCTTTTAATTAAAAAATTGTACTTATCTAAATTAGTTTAATTATCTGCATGATATGATTACTTAAACATGTCTTTTCTTTAAACCCATTCTTACTTAATGGTTTATCTATATATTGGGGGAAACCTTTTGCCTTGATGCCCATCTTTAATTTAAGATCTTACATGATTATTATAAACAAATATATTTTTACATGATATATATGCTTACATGCTTACATATTACTCATTTATACCTCATTGTTTTAGCATTTCCATTATCACATATCATTTTTACCATCCTCCAATTTCTTATATACATTGAATGCAACCAATTCTAGGGGGTATTTATCATCATTGATACAATTTATGGTTTTGATTTCAAATAACATTGTGTTCTAGGCATAGACCCATCACTATATCCAAATGCAGCTTCATTGTGCACACATACATCAGTGGAGATACATAAAATTATATGCTTGCATCATGTGGAGATATATCACATACTCACATCGTTAAAAGATCTATCTCATCAACGCATCACATATAGAGATTCATTGCATTACCTTCACACATTTTACCAAAATTTATCATAATTGCTACATCTTATAGGAGCATTGATCATGATGTTATTGAACATTAACCATTTTTTTTACATTTCCCTCAATATGTAGATAGCTATCTCATTTCTACATCATATGGAGTTTTATCACATGGTCATATCAAAAGAACACATATTGTAATGCTACCTTGTGTGGAGTATGTTGTTTCACTTTCAATATAGACCTACAAAATTATATTTGTTCTCTCTACATTCTTTTCTTTTTGTAGATAATTGAAAGAACTTGTAGATAATGCATACTTTGATTATAAGGTAGGATCTACTTATTGCTCAATTTTCAATTATTTTACAATAGGTTTCAATAGAGCATACATACCAACAAAAATATAAAATTATTTGTTGTATTCTTTTTTGAAGATAATATCATTTTTGGGTGTTTACATATATTTATTTTTCATGTTGGTTGAGATTTTCCAAGCACTTTAAATGAATGATTGTGTCAGATTCACAGACACATCAAAGTGGTTTAAAAATTCTTTCTTTTCGACTCTCGCTCCTTCCTCATAACAAGATTTTCTAGATTCTACCTTTGCACCACCTCTTCGTTCATCCTCTTCAAGATTGCCCATTTATTGTTAGGGTTTAAGAAAATTAGAGCAATAAACAATATTAAATACTATACAATAGAAAATGAGAACCAATAGTAAAATCTAAATTACTCCCCACTTCACAATTTGCACATTAGGAAGAAAGGATATCACTACTAGGCTCAAGGGTTGACTCATGCTCTTAGTGTGAATAAGATCTATTCTTCCTTGGATGTGTAAATGATGAAAGTGAAAGAATAAAATAATGCAATGAATCTATTAAGAAAGTCACTAAAGCAAGTTGAAATAAATAGATTGATATGAACTGATATAAAGTTTAAACGAGCAGAATTGGAAATCAGTAGACAAAACGCACTTGCAAAGAAAATTCAGTTAAAAATGGTAGGGACAGGTTGAAAATTGACCTGTACCTAGGACAGGTCAAATTTGGCAACGTCTTCCTGAAACTTTCAGATGAAACTTTCACAAAATTTGCAACGGTACTTGTACTGCCTAGAAAAGTTCTGATAGCTCTGTAACTTGTTCCTGCACACAAAAAAAGGGAAAAGGTTAGGAAAATGGGTTTGTCTCAGTCAAACCCCTATTTAGGAGTCAACCTTGAAATGAAATAAAATAAGGAAAAGCGTGTTGTCATGCAGTAGAGGATAGATCTACAAAATGAAGCATATCATACCTTATAAATGCAAATACCTCTTTGAATGTGATCAAATATGTTGATGCTATAACTTTATTAAACACAAAAATCTAAAAGGGAATTATGAAAACACAAAACCTTATGAAGTAGATGGAGCATTTCATCATAATGTAAGATAGAAGAATGCAGATCTCCTTCCTTGATAGAAAAATCCTTTGCTTGGCCTTGAATGGGGGAAAGAAGCTAGATCTATAGAAAAAACACCTTGATTTTTTGAGAAGAATGAAGATACAGATGCTTGAACTTTATGTCTCTTAATTGCTAGATCTGCTTCCTTGCACTTGATATCTTGAATGCTTGAGTGTTTGGATTTAATGGATGCACACAATGATCTCATGAATGAGTAACAAATGCTTACAATGGACAATGGATGATCAAATGAGGAGAGATAGTAGGTTTATATATATTTTTCATCATTTCAGGGAGTTAAACCTGAGCAGGCTGACCACGGATTCTAATTTCCACCTAAAGCCCCGACACAGGGCTCTGGGCCAAATTTTTGCCCAAATCCCAAGGGACCGGTCGAGTTTGGTGACTCGTCCTTGGAAGAATGGGCCCATATTTGATTTGGGTGCCATTGAAGTAGAGTAGGTGTGGGAAAAGTAGAGATAGCTCATTTCAAGGTCGGATAAGATCCTAAAGGCAAAAATGAGTGAATAAGTCCTAGGTGAGGAAATGAATTATTAGATTAGATGGATAATGAGAGAACATGCCTAGAAATAAGGGCCAACTTTGATTTTAAGATAGCTTTGAAGGAGGTGGAGGACCCATATTTAAATTTAAGTACCTTTAAAGTGTTATATGAGGTCCTACCATAGAAAATATACTAAAGTAGGCACAAAATGATCCTAATAATGGGCACAAGTTACGTGCTTACAATTTAGGACTATACAAATATAATACAAAATAAAGGAGGCAAAAATAAAAATTCACAATAAAAACACAAGTTTAACATAGTTCACCCATTGTGGGCTACATCAATTGAAAAATGTTAATACATTTCCTTTATTATTTAGTGAAGATAAAATTGTAACAATTTGATAATTTTTCACATTACATAGTCATTTATATATCAAGCCCCTTTTGGAACTTTACAAAAGTAGTTAACATACCAAAATAATAGTCCACTACTTTATTAAATAATAATTGTCTGCTACCGCCGATAGCCCCCTTCAAGGGTGTTACCTCTAGACTCTTACTATGGGATCCACCCCCTATCCTTGCAAGAGGGGCTCTACCCCCCTTGCAATACCGCATTAATTAATTGGAGGGAAACTTGGCTGACAAAGCCACCAAAATTTAAGCCCAACAACATAATCAAGCACCACAACCAACATTTACAACATGTATTAGTTCCACCACCTCTCACTTCTTTATCCCCTTATGTCTCAAGTCAGTTATCCACACATTCCTACTCTACCTAAAAAGGCAATTGTTGAAATGAGAGATTCGACTATTACTACCCTAATTACTTTCCTCTATCCCTCAACCTTTTTCTCCAATATATAGATTTTTTTTACTCAAGTAGTCCAACTCTAACACCTTGAGTTCAGTGGATGACCTAGTTAAGAAAACAAAGGTCATGAAGGAAGTACCTCCTAGTTTTGATATTGTTATCAACTTATTACAAATAACTCCTACCCCCAAACAAGCCAAAATTATCTCAAGGTTGATTCTAGACTCTTATGTGGGTACATAATATGTTGAAATTACAAACCCCGCTACTAATAAAAATAAATAAGATACAATAACAATCAATTATGAGTTACTCTTGTGGATATCGATCCATCAACGAATAAAAATAATATTCACACTTTGCACGCGTCTGTTTATAAATTAGTCTAGAGACCTTGAGAATAAAAATGAACTAAGGAGTAGCTTGAAGATAAAATATGCACTTTAACTACTCAAATGAAATTAGTTATCAAAGGTAAATGAATAACCTTTAGAGTAGTGCCCTTTCTTCAATCACACCAACTACTTCTAGTTGTGATATTAATAAGAAAATCATTACTAAAATTATCAAAGATATAGCAAGGCTAGTGAGACATGGGTTGATCATGGGACCCTTGATGATCTTAAGTTAATTTAGGAAGCTAGAAGAGATTGCATAATGATTGAAGCTGAAAAAATAAAATTGTTGATGAAATATAAGCAGTAAATAGAGGAAAGAAATTGCGACAGAATTTGATAAGATGCCTTCAAGCAATGATATCCACAAATGAAAACTTAATTGTGTTGGATCAAATTTTCTAAATTTGAAAAGAAAATTCCACATGTTTAGTCCAATGTTTGGAATAAAAAATTATTTTTCTCAAAGACTCTTGAGGGGTATCAAAATCTTAATAAATTACGAGGTCAAACCAAATGAGTGATTCAAATTAGTATATGGTCTATTTGTCATGAGTTATCAAGAGAAAAAATCTTGAGATTCTAGATGTTGCTAAAATTAAAAAGAATTTTTAGAAGATATTCAAAGAAGAGTTGTTCAACAAAGTTGTTTTCAATCTAGAAGCCAAGAAGAATTTAATAGTATTTCATTTGTAGAATCTAAATGCAACAAAGATCATCTTAAAATTTAGATAAACAAGATATTGAGGGCATGCTTGATACGACTCTTGAATAATATCATTCCCAAGAACAAAATGGTATCTCCTACTATTCATCAATTTAGAGCCTACAAGTTAAAATCATTCTCACAATAACATCAACTACATCTAATCATAACATCAAAAGGTCAAGTTTATCATGGAGATAGATATTTTATCTCCTCTTAACGAGATCCATAAAACTTTCTCCTATTAACTTAAAATATTTTTTTTTCTTGTTGAAGTTTTTAGAAGTATAATTTAAGTCATTATTATGGCAGAAGAAAAGTAAACTAAAAATAGAACTATAACTTTAAAAAGAGTCTTTATGAGGTAGTTATAATTCTATTTAACCTGTAAAGATATTATTAACATGGTAAACACTGTTTAGTATTAAAGAAAGAGAAAGAAGAATGCTTTGTATTTTCTAAAGACGTTAATATAACAAATATTGTAGACAATTGTATTTTCATTATTTTTGTGAATTAACAATATTCGTTTGCCAATTAATTCATTCTATTAATTTGTTATTCTTTTCTCTTTATAAATTCATATTATCAAATTTGGATTCCCCAAATTTATTTAAAAATAATCATATAATTCAAATGCATATTTATTAATTTATTCCTCTTTTACTTTTACATTTCCATTTTTTTAAAGTTCTTTTTAAAACTCATCCTTACTCAAACCCCAAACATGTAATTTTGATTGTAAATATTGTTAAAAAAAATCAAATTTGTGTTCCTACTTTCAATGAAGGCAACATTGACTACAAATAAAGAAGGGACTTCATGTCATCATAATACTCATGACCTAAAGACTTTGTCTTTGACAAAATTTACATCCAACAATAGTTTAACTTTTTGTATGGAAATACTTGTGGTTGAGATTGGTATCCATATCTAAATGATCTTTTGGAAAGACATTATATCACAAGTTCAATAACACCCTTGTGCCAACTCCTAACTACTTTAGCTACTCAATCACGTGTTTTTCTTCAAATTTTCTACATTGCACTAAATTATCTAATGACTTCTCAAACTTGTTAATGTATGTAACTAGAATATGTATTGAATACTACAAAACATAAATATAATATATTAAATTAAAGTACTTTGACTATTTCAAGTCAGCCTAAGAAATCCCAATAATTTTTATTGTTCTTTAATAAAAGAGTGTGGTTCTTAGAATTCATAGTGTTAGCCTTCCATTTTTCCATTTGATATTGCAAGGATGAATTTGATTATCAATCAATTATTACTTGTACTATATTTCTTGTGGAGTTTTGAACTTCATGGATTGTGGTGTTTATCAATAAAATGCATTCTGAAACTTAATTTAGCTAATAATAAATATAAGCCTACACGCTATTTGGTTTAGATATAGATTAAGTCTCATGCTTTAGTCTTACAGACTTTAAGGACAAAAATGAATTGAATTGAATGAGCAAACAAATTGTAAGTAATTATATGAGTAGATTGGTGTAAAGAGTTTTGGCTCTATTTAAAATGAATTTTATCTGTGATAAAAATAAATTATAATTAATATTTAAGAATTATCTTTAAGTCTAATGATGATGGACGTCAATAAACCTTTGGTCTATTGGTGAAGTTTAATGGTTGTTAATGAGCCCACTAGGGATCAAGTCTTGTTGAGTGCAAGGCTTTGACATCATAAGGGATAAGGCCAGGACCGTGCCATAGGAAAATTTGGTGGAATAGATACCCCCAGTCCTCGACTCTTAACCAAAGAAGTTCAACCTATGACTCATGCTTTGGTAATAGCTAGCTACACATTAATGAGTTTGTATCAATCCTCCAAAACAAATGATAATAGGCGACAATAATAAAGGGCATGTAAAGGTTCACATGATTGAAGAGAAGGTAATGAAGAAAAATTGATTTGTGACAAGATATTTACATTAATGATCAAATTTTAATATTTAATTAATCATAATATTAGAGTAATGTGTCACATTCTTATAAAGGAATGATTAATGCTATTATAAATTTTCAATTAGGATAATTTAAAAGGGACATTTAAATTTTAAATTTTAATTATGTAAGTAATGAAATTTAGATTATTTTTAAAAAGTGCCTAGTAAATTTTTTAATGTGATTGGTGATGATGTCACGACACGCCCTCTGACTCCACCTGAAATGATTTTGACCTAGAGCTATGAACTGGTGAGGCCACAAATGGGGGACCTCATCCCAATATTACAAATCTGAGGCCCAAAGCCGCAAGCACATTGGATTGGTGAAGGCACAAGCCCACGATCACAATGGCCCAACAAAGGTTTGAACTTGGGTGGGGACAACAACAACACCACCATTTAACCAATACACTAAGTAGCGAACCCTATAACATTTATAATTATTAATTTGTAGTTTATGTTTATATATTTTTTTAATATTTTTTTAACTTAGTTATATATTTTTAATAATTTTTTAAAAAAATTAATAACTATTTTTTTAAAAAAAAAGCTTTGTAAAATATCAATAAAAAAAAAAAAAAAACATCTTTTTTTAATCTAATTTTTTCACATAACTAACTTGATGATATAGTACATGAAGAAACTAATTTTTAGTGAACATTTATTTTTGGTTAAACTTAAACAAAATGTTGTAGTTTTCATGGGATGACAACTTTTGTTTGGAATGTTTAATAAATTGAAAAAAAAAATTAACTTTTTTTTGAGTTTTTATACTTTAAAATATTATACCTTTTTGGAGGAATTTTTCTCTAGTTCTTCATATATTTAAAAAATTAATATTTAAATAAAATCAATCACCCTCCTATTTTATTTTAATAACCTATGTGCAATAATTTTTTTAAAAAGATAATAAAATAATCAAACTATCAAAGAAGGTGCCTTTGATGTTAAAAAATGAAGTTAAAGTTGAGTTGTGTTAAATTTGCCCCGAAAGAGGGGTTAAACTACCACATAGATAATTTTAGGTGAAACATTTTTGAATGAAACACTTTCACACAAAATATTGCATTCAAATTGAACCTTCTACATACTTTGACAAAATATATTTACTTATTAGATGAAAAGGTTTTCCTTGAAACTCATTTCACTATGTGGCCACCACTTTGTTTCAAGAGAAATAATTTCATCTGAAACCATTCGGAATAAAATTATTTCACTCAAAACTATCTTTTTAGTCAAGAGCGTGACATACATCTGTACATTTAATGACTAGTTAATACAAACATAACTTATAAATATGAGAAAAAAACTATCACATCTCATTGAGAAACTAGCAACTAGGATAGTAGTGGTGATAAGTATGTCAATATCGATTGAGGTTAACTGAAAGTTAATTTTTTGAGAATGAGGTGATCAATATAAGTATATGCCACAACAACTATAGGACTACAACAAACACATATAAAGTTTTTTAAAGTATTTATGTAAATATTATGTTGAGAACTAGCATTGTAGATAAAATACATTTTTTTTCTTATGACATACAATTTTTTATATTTATATTAGAATTCAACCATGTACTTTTTGAGTCACTCGACAACCCACACTTCATGTATGGCTCTTTGCATAAACTCATTTCTCATGAGAATGAATGATCCACTTAGCACCCAATACATCCATGTGATGCTCACATGGATTAGCCATCAATACTTTCAAGGTGATCACCCATCTGAGTACTATTCTGACTCAAGTGCACTTAATAATTAAGTTCTCCCAAGATAAATCCCACTTAGCTTAGCTACCTGATTTACAAAACCTTTGACAAGTTTGTTCCTTGTGAACTATTCATCATAGAGCCTCTTCAAATAATCTATCGATAATTAGTTCATATTTTTTAGTGTCTAAAGTTATGAAATTTATATTAGTATTCAACAACACAATATTTTAGTGAAACTCTTTAATCCCTATTTCATTAAAAGTGATTCACAAAACCCCCCTCATTAGTAAAAATGTCCACTTAGTACTCATTTCATCTAGGTGATGTTCATAGAGGCACAAAGGACTAGGACATCCCAAGAGGTCCTCCATCCAAATGATACTCTGACTCAAATATAATTACCATTAAGTTCTCTTATGATAAATGCAACTTAACTTGCTACCCTACTTTTAAACATTCAAAAAGTGTTCTACCTTTTAAACCATGCATTATAGAGACACTTTTATCTCATCCATTGATAAGAGGAAGGTTTTTACTAGTGTGTCAAATTATGATATTTATATCAAGATTTGTCTACATAGTTTTTGAGCCAAAGTCATTGATCCATAATTCATTAGTTGTTTTCCCTTAATATAGTGCGTATAGGTATATGAGTAGCGATATTATGGCTACCTTACTTCTTGATTAGTTTATATGATCATTATTATTGCAGACACTAAAAATTGGTCATCGCTTGTGCCTACACTTTATACTAACAATTCCTCTATGTCGTTTGTGTTGTCTTTATCATTCATCGATATTGTGTCTTTCTCTCATTAATTAAATAATTATAAATATTTAATTAATTATTAATTGTATCTTCCAATTTGATAATTTTCCGTCGATTTGTCCTTGATCACTCTTTTTATTTGTTTGATGAAATAATTTTGTTGATTATTTCATATTTTTTTGTTGTTCGCATTAATATGTCCCAGGGTCAAATAATTATTTAATCATTTGGGCACCTTATCCTAACAGTTCTTCTAGGATTAATAAATAATATTTATTTATTTATCCCTTTGTCATTCCTTTTACAATTAAATAAATTTATTTTATTTAATTTCCTAATTAACTAACATGTGGAGGAATTAATAAATTATATTTCTTAATTCACTCCACTTATATACCTTTCATGCTAATTTGTCTCCACTTCTAACTCTTCCACCTTCCACTTTCCTCCCTACTTCCCACTCCCACTTGCTAATTATCTCCCCACTTAAGTATTCTCTCTTTCCATTTTAATTCCTCGCTTTCTCCACTTAACTTATCCCTCACTACTCCTTTCATGTCAATTTGTGGTGACTGATCAAGAAAGTACTGTAATGTTGACTCATGAAACATTTCCCTAGGTTGACCCATCAAGCAATTTTTAGGGTTAGGGGTTTTCTATAAGAAAAATGGTGTTAGGGTTATAGCTTGTTAGAGTAGAAGAAGTATTGTAGCATTTTGCAGCGGTATTGGGCTACAAGGGATCATTGGTTGTAATCAGTTGAAATTAATGGATAATAATATTAGACTCTCTATTTGGTGGATTGATGCAGAGTGGCAGTAGGAAGCCTCCAAAGGACTCAAAATAGGGAAATGTACCCTTGAATACCCAACTCAAAGAGGAAAAGTCCTTCACGCCTATCACAAGTGTGGAAAAGGACTTAGTCCAAGGTTATCACAACCCAAAACCCCAAGGGTAACCTATTCACTAGGTTTCACCAAGTCTAAAACACCAACTACCAAGGTTGGCTATCAAGCACTCTATCCCAAACTATAAACAATACCCCATGAAGTGACTCTCAGGACCAGGGGTGACTTATACTTGGAGATATGGTCTATAGAGGTCACTAACAACAAGATCCAATGGTTCTATCCATCCTTTGCAACCTTTGAGACATAGTTGCTTCACAAATCGAACACTGGGATTATAGCCTTTCCCCGAAGGATTTTTGCCTTTAAAAAAAATTCTTCCACATAACCCCTAGAATAAAATAGGTATTCAGACACCCTTTATGGCCTAAGACATTAGAATTAAGCCCCAAAACATTAAGGTGAAGGAAAGACATGAAAACACACAAAAGTACCTTTACAATTAGGCCTAATTTGGACAACACTTGCACTACAAGTACTCCTTCCTTGCATCCAATGCCCAAAACAAGACTTGGATCATGTGAGGGCTTTAAAAGGGGTCTCCTACATTAATTTAGGGCCTTTTATTAAACCCCAAACAAAATTTATGATGACTGTCCCAATTCAGTGAATGGTGCATACATGGTCATATACACCTAGGGCATCATGGCAAGCCCATCTCCCTGAAATTTGACAAACCTATCCTAAAAAATATTTAAGAACATAACTAAAAAATGATTTCCACCAAGTGTCATTGAATTCCCATGATGGAAATGATAAATACACTCAATTCTTTGTGAAAGATAAATACACTCAATTCTTTGTGAAACCCTTATTTAGGGCCTAAAATCCAGGGCAAGAAGAATGAAAATTAGATAACTTTCGATGGAAAAGGTATTAGACCATGAAACCAAATGTAGAATAAGGATAACACATGGGGATACCATATTAAGTTTTCCTTTCCCTCAGATGAATCTGTACCTATCTGTACAAACTGAATGTTGCTCGAGAATGAAGGAAAATGGTAGTTTTTATTGATTTATGCCAAAAATTTACATCAAATCGGCCTACCACCCACCTATGAGGGATTTTTTAGGAACTCCCAATGGTTAAATTATATATTTGAACTAACTAGCCATTTGGGGGTTATTTTACAAGTTTTGACACAAAGTTGCTTGACAACTTTTTGAGCAATTTTGCAAATTAGGTGACCAAACTTGGTCCCAACCTTATTTTTGTGATCCCTAGTGGATCCAAACATGAAAAAAATAGAAATAACCTATAAATTAGGTTTTGGAAAATCATTGACCAATAGTTGACCAAGGGCTTATAAAATGCCAAACTTGGAACTATGGTCTTACAAAGGAGTCCAATGAGTAACCTGTGATTCTAACATGACTAGAGGCCACTTAGGACCTTGATGGAAACCCTAAGTGCCAAAGGAACACTTAGTTCATTTAGGGTGCTCCTGCACCATACTCCCCATGAGATTTTGAACTCAAGTTCCCACTTGAGGTTAACTAGTCAACAGTGGTTCCATGTTGTGTGATTTGTTCCTCTGTCATCCAGGTAGCATCTATTGTAGGGAGTCCTTTCCATTTCACTAAATAATACATGTACTTATTCTTCCTTGTTTGCTTCAGTACTTTGGATTCCAAAATTGTGTCTAACTCCATTGGTTTGCTTTGTGGGAGATCTGTCACATAGTCTCCATCATATTTATTATGTGGACCCTGCCCATTAGTAACATCTGCAACATAGTTGTAAGGGGTGAGGTCTGCAACATTAAAAATAAGAGAAATCAGTAAAGTAGGAGGCAAAGAAATTTCATATGCAATTTCACCCATCTTGTTGAGAATGGTGCATGGCCCAACTTTCTTCATGTGGAGCTTTGAGGATTTGCCTTTAGGGAGTCTCTCCTTCCTTAGGTATGCCCATACCTTATCTCAAATATTGAAATGAATCTCTCTCCTTTTCTTATTTGCCCGTGCTTTATATTTCATGGTGGACTGTTGAAGTGCCTCTTTCACTTCTGTCTGCACTTTAGAGATCAATTTGGCCAATTCTTCTCCTTGTGCACTAACTCTAAAATCATAGGGTAACTCCACCAATTCTAATGGACCTTTTGGAAGAATTCCATACACAGTTTGGAAAGGTGTCTTTCTAGTATACTTGTTCATTGAATCATTAAATGCACTCTGCTTGAGGTAAGATCATGTCCCAACTTTGGGTGTACTTTTTTGTAAGGCATCTTAAGAGATTTCCAAGAGATCTATTTACAACTTCTGTTTGACCATCTGTTTGTGGGTGGTATGCTGAACTATAAGTCAGATTGGTGCCCAATTTCTTGAAGAGTGTCCTCCAAAAGTGACCTTGAAACTTTACATCTCTGTCAGAGACTGTTGTTTGTGGTAGACCATGGATTCTAACTACTTCCTTAAAGAATAGGTGTGCTATATGTGAAGCATCATTTGTGCTCTTGCAAGGAACAAAATGTACCATTTTACTAAATCTGTCCACTATGACAAAAACACTATCATAGCCCTGTTTTGTTCTTGGTAAACCCATAAAAAAGTCCATTGAAATTGATTCCCATGGCCTAGAGGGAATTGGTAGAGGTTGGTACAATCCTTGGTTAGTGGATACACCTTTGGCTTGTTGACAAATAATACAAGATTTTACAAACTTCTTAACTTCATTCCCCATTCTTGGCCAAAAATAACTCCTTTTTACTAGATATGTGGTTTAATCTATCCCAAAATGACCTCCTAAGCCACCATAATGTTTTTCCTTGATAATATTTGTTCTCATGGAACATCTAGGTATGTATAATTTAGCTCCTTTAAAGAAGAGTCCATTCTGAATTAGAAAATCAGAAAAATTAGTATGATATTTGCCTATCATCTTAGTGCATACCTAAAAAATTTCTCCAAATTATGGATCATCTGCATATATATGTTTTAGGGAGTCAATCCCTAAAATCTGAAGTTTTACTTCTTCCACCAATCCAACCCTTCATCTTAGGGCATCAGCCACTTTGTTTTCTATCCCCTTTTTGTGCTTTATATTGAATGTATAAGCCTGCAACTGCCAAATGATGTGTTTGACTCCAAGTTTTTCCTGATTGTTTAAGAAACTCAGTGCATGGTTATTAGTATAGACAATAAATTATTTAGGGAGCAATTAGTGTCTCCATTTTTTCAGTGCTTGTACCATTGCATAGAGTTCTAAATCATATGTAGAATACCTCTTCTTTGCATCATTTAATTTTTCTAATAAAATGTTATAGCCTTACCATCTTGGCTCAAGACTGCACCTATTGCCAAGTTTCTTGCATCTGTTTCAACAGGAAATACCTTATTGAAGTCAGGGAGCACTAGGATTGGGTATTGGGCCACTCTATTCTTGAGATATTGGAATGCATCTGTAGCTTCTTTAGTCCATTCAAACCTGGTCTTTTTGCCACCCTTTATAGTGTCCAACATAGGAGCACAAACATGACTAAATTTTTTAATAAACTTTCTATAAAAATTTGCAAGGCCATGAAATATTCTAACATCACCTTGGTTGTTTGGTGGAGGCCAGTTGACAATTGTTCCAACCTTTTCTGGATCCATTTTTAGGGTACCTTATGAGATGAAAAATCCTAGGAAAACAAGTTCCTTCTTCATGAACATACACTTTTCAAAGATAATCACTAACTTGTGCTGATGGAGTCTCCTCAAAACTTGCTCAACATGATCAAGATGTTCTTCTTTGCTATGACTATAAATTAGAATGTCATCCAACTATATGACTATAAACTTGCTAATAAAATCAATGAAGACCTCATTCATGAGCCTCATGAATGTACTAGGAGAATTGGTCAAACCAAATGGCATAACAAGCCACTCAAACAAACCTTCAGTTGTTTTAAATGTTTTCTTCCATTCATCACCTGGCTTTATCCTGATTTGGTGATAGCTTAATTTTAAATCAATTTTTGTAAAATAAAAAGCAGTGCCTAATTGGTCAAGAAAATCTTCCATTATTGGAATGGGAAACCTATATCTTATACTGATTTTTTTAAGGCCCTACTATCAGTACATAACCTCCACTTGCCATCCTTTTTAGGGGCTAAGACTGATGGGACAACACATGGACTGAGACTTTTCTGAATTAGTCCCTTCTCCATCAGTTCACTGACTTGCCTTGCAGTCTCTGCATGTTGAACATGTGTCATCTTGTATGGGGCCTTGTTAGGTAAGGAGGAAGCAGGTATTAGGTCTATTTGGTGACTGATATCTCTTAAGGGAGGGAGGCTTGTGGGCAGGTCACTAGCAGTGACATCACTATATTTTGTTAGCAATTTCTTAACTTCATCTGGTATAGGATCTTTATCCTCAGACCTTATGCTATCCTTGGGCTTGGAGATTAAGACAAAGGCTTCAATTTTAGGTTCCTTCAATACTTTCAACATTTCCTTTTCACCCATGGTGATGACATTAGTTCTTTCTCTACTTTAGTATCAAGCAGGGGCTTCATGGTGAAGGTTTTTCCATCCTTGGTGATAGAGTAGGTGTTCTTCCTACAATGACATGTTGCATCTACATCATATTTCCAAGGTCTTCCTAGAAGGATGTGGGAGACATCCATTTCAACATCACAAAGTACTTTATCCTTAAAGTCTGCTATAGAGAACTCTATCCAAGCTTGTTCAGTCACTAAGGTTTTTTGACCTTTTTTAAGCCAAGAGACGTGATAGGGGAAAGGGTGTGGCTTTTTATGAAGGTTTAATTTTTGATTCATTTCAAGAGATACCAAATTTTTAGTTGAACCAAAATCTATAAGCAAATTACATACCTTTCCATGGCATTTGATCTTTGTCCTGAAGAGATTCTTCCTTTGAGGAGGTTCTTGGTTTTGTGGAACTTGAAGGAAGATTTGTCTCATCATTAAACATGTTCCTTCATCTGGTTCTAAGTCCCTTGCATTTGCATTATCTTCTTGCTTGTCCTCTTGAATGAGTTGTGTTCTCCTTTCTCCTTGGTTGTTTTTGTTCCTCTTCTTAGGGCATCTCCCTGCATGGTGTCCCAATTGGTTGTAGTAGTAACACCTTAGGGGTCCATTTCCTCTTCCTGTATTTGTTCTCCCTCTATTGAAGGGTATTCTTCCTCTATAGTTTCCTCTGAAGTTTGAATCCCCTTTTTCTCTATCTCCTTGGTTTTGGTTAGGGGTATTGTTGTTGTTGTTGCCACTGTATTGTCCTCTATTCCAAGAGGTTCCTCTTCCTCTAAAGTTCTTTCCATTATCATTGCCTTCTCCCTTGCCAAAATCATGTTTTCTTTTCTACTTCTCCTCTACCTTGAGTGCCATTTGATAACACTTGTTTACTAAGGTAGGGCAGTGTAGGATAAGTTCCTCTTGAATGGATACTTTAAGACCATTCATATACCTTGCCAGCTTTTCTTATTCATCCTCTGCTACATTAGTCTTCATGCATAGTTTTAGGAACTCCTCGATGTATGAGCCTACATCCATGTATTTTTTTTTTAAATTTTTGCTTCCTTCTATGGAGTTGCACCCTATAGTCTTTAGGCACATATGTCTCCTTGATCAATGCTACCATCTTGTTCCATGAAGCAATTATACTTCTCCCATTTTTCACCCTCTCTGTCTAGATGAAGTTCCACCAAGTTAGGTCTGCTCCCTTCAACTTGGATCTTTCCATCTTTACTCTCTTCTTCTCAGGGATGTCCTCACCATCAAAGAAGCTTTTCAAGGCCTCTATCCAATCCAAGGCCAAATCTGCATTCATTTTCTCATTGAAAGTTGGTAAATCCAACTTCTCCTCCATGGTTCTTCTCCCCATAGACTTTAAGGCATCTAGGAGGGGTCTCTAGTCTACAGGAATGTTCACATCCTAATCATGGGTGTCATATTCTTCTTCACTCCCTTCTTCACCACTAGAAGTGTCTTTGTTTCCCCTCTCTACCTTGTTCTTGAAATCTTGAAGCCTTCTTGTCAAGGATGCATTTTATGCCCTCTTTTCTCTCATCATCTTTGCTAATTCAATGTTTGTAACCCTTGAAGGGATCTCTTCATCCTCAAGAGCAGACATAGCTCTGATACCACTTGAAGTAGAGTTCTCCAAAGGACTCAAAATAGGGCAATGTTCCCTTGAATACCCAACTCAAAGAGGAAAAGTGCTTCACACCTATCACAAGTGTGGAAAAGGAATTGGTCTAAGGTTATTACAACCCAAAACCCCAAGGGTAATCGATTCACTAGGTTTCACCAAGTCTAAAACACCAACTACCAAGGTTGGCTATCAAGCACTCTATCCCAAATTATCAACAATACCCCATGAAGTGACTCTCAAGACCAGGGGTGACCTATACTCAGATATGTGGTCTATTTATGTCCCTAACAACAAGATCCAATGTTTCTATCCATCCTTTGCAACCTTTGAGACATAGTTGCTTCACAAATCCAACACTAGGCTTGTAGCCTTTTCTCAAAGGATTTTTGCCTTTAAAAAAATTATTCCAAATAACCCCTAGAATGAATTAGGGATTTAGACACCCTTTATGTCCTAAGACCTTAGAATTAAGCACCAAAACATGAAGGTGAAGAAAAGATAGGAAAACACACAAAAGTACCTTTATAATTAGGCCTAATTTGGACAACACTTGCACTACAAGTACTCCTTCCTTACATCCAATTCCAAAAACAAGAATTTGATCATGTGAGGGATTTAAAAAGGGTCTCCTACATCGATTTTGGGCCTTTAATGAATCCCCAAACAGAAGTTATGATGACTATCCCAATTCAATGAATGGTGCATACATGGTCATATACACCTAGGTCATCATGGCAAGCCCATGTCCCTACACTTTGATAAACCTATCCTCTAAAATCTTGAATAACATAACTAAAACATGCTTTCCACCAAGTGTCATTGAATTTCCATGGTGGAAATGAGAAACACGCTCAATTCTTTGTGAAACCCTGATTTAGGGCCTAAAATCCAGGGCAAGAAGAATGAAAATTATATAAATTTCAATGGACATGGTATTAAACCATGAAACCAAATGTAGAAGAATGCTAACACATGGGGCTACCTTATTCAGTCATCCTTTCCCTCAAATGAATATGTACTTGTCCATACAAACTGATTGCTTCTCAAGAATGTAGGAAAATGGTAGTTTTTATTGATTTATGCCAAAACTTTCCATCAGATCGGCCTACCACCCACCTATGAGGGATTTTGTAGGCACTCCCAATTGTTAAATTATATATTTGAACTAACTAGCCATTTGGGGGTTGTTTTACTATTTTTGACACAAAGTTGCTCACAAGTTGCTTGACAACTTTTTGAGCAATTTTGCAAATTAGGTGACCAAACTTGGTCCCAACCTTATTTTTGTGATCCCTGGTGGATCCAAACTGTTAATCCCTAAGTTTTGTTGATGATTAGTGACCTACACTTAGTCATTTACTTAGGCAAATTTAGTTGGTTATCACTATGGCCGAGCTAAAACTATTCAAGGCCGAGCAACATTGCCGAGTAGGAATACAGGTTGCCGAGTTACATCATGCCGAGCTGAGTAGAATACTTAAGTGCGGAGCGACAAATATGTTAAGTGCCGAGTAGAACATTTTTTGCATACATGTTAGGATTGATTCAAACTTTGAGGTGAAATGTTTAGGCCGACTTGTATGAGATTTGGGCTGACATATGTATGCATTTAATATTTATCTACGGAGTTATTTATGCATTTAATTGTTTTATCCTATGCATGGCATGGAGCCAATCAGGAAATTAGAATGCATTGGAGGCATACATATTAGATCTTGATCATTGATCTAGATCTCGCCAACAGATCCGTAAAGACATATAAGATTGCTTATAACTCTAGTATTATACATGGAAAATAAAAAGATATACACATAGAGAAGGGTTGTTGTGTTCATGAGAGATGAACAGTGAGTTATTTTGAGAAGAAGCCTAGATCAAGTAGAATGACAGAGCAGTGAATAGCAGAGTAAAGACATATCATATTGTAAGATCACAGAAGGTATTGGAAAGAGAAGATCCGTCATCAACATCTGAGTGTATAACGAAGGATCACTACTTGAAACATTGTAACAGGTGTATCAGGTGAAATCTCTTAACAGAGTGGTTCTAATAGACCTACTTTAAATCTCTTAGCCGAGTGCTTACTTTACTGTAAGTTGAAATCCTTTCACAAGGTATATTTTAATGATCTTTAGTTCTTAACCGAATAGGCCTTTAACCAGGTAGATTGCATTTTGTAATCAAACTCTTGTAGCCCTAACATGCACACTTTATTGTTGCAGTAGTGAATATTTTGTGGGTGTCATCCCCACCCTAGTTTTACCTATTTGGGTTTTTGGGTTACCAAAATTCTATGTTATGGGTTATACATTTCATGTTGTTGATTCTATCTGATGTTAGGTTAAATTCATATATGTATGAATGTGGATAAATTTGTTTTAAGTTATTAAGTTTTAAGATCTGATTCACCCCCCCTCTCAGTATCTTGCTTTCTGAATATTGTACTTCCAACAACTGGTATCAGAGCACAGTTCTCTTATAAAATCTTTTAATCAGCTTGTGAGTACAAATCTTGAGATGGAGGTTTACAAGTTGGGTAAAGTCATTGATAATCAAAAGACCGAGATTCAACTAGCATTACATCAGCTTGAGATAGCAAGACAAGAATTGAAGAAATCATTGACAGCTAGGAGAGATTTGGCCAAACAAATGAATGATACTCATTATCAGGAAGATGACACTGCAAATCTATTTCAGAATGGAGATTCTACTAAGAGTGATGCAACAATTGCAGATCTACTGGAAAAGAACAATGTACTGTGTGAAGAAGTCAAGAACTTGAAAAGAGAACAAGAAATGCAGACAGTAAGACTATGTGAAGTAGTGGAACAAAAAAAGAAAGCTAAAGATGACAAAGCTATGGCAGAAGAAGATAAAAGAGTGATAACTGTCAGACTTGATGAAAGGACACATGATGTGCAAATGATGAAAATCAATCAGGTTGACATGGAAAATCATTTGCTAATTGCAAATCAGGAGATTAGTAGGAAAGATATGGAAATGATGAATCTGACATCTAAGAACAATCAATTGAAAGACGATTTGAGATCTGAGAAGGAACTAAATGAAAGGTTGAATAAACCTAATGAAGCTTTGACTCATTTTGAGAAGCTAATGGAAGCATCAAGGAGACCAAAATATTCTTCTGGATTAGGTCACACTAAACCAAAGACATCTACTGAGAAAGGAGAGTCATTTAAGAATGGTGAAAGGAGGAATGCAAAGACAAAGAACAACAAACCTGTTTGCCACCACTGTGGAAAACCAGGTCATACAACAAACATTTTCCAAAGCAGGAAAGGTAAGTCCAATCCTAAACCTAAGTTCAATGGTTACTGTTTTAATTGCAAGAAATTTAGACATAAAGCACATGAATGTTGGGCTGAAGCAAGTGATGCACGTCCCAAACCAAGATTCAATGGTTATTGTTACAAGTGTAAGAAACATGGTCATAAAGCACAAGACTGTAGATCCAATTCTAAAAAACAATGGACATCTAAGACACAAACAAAAGCACCTAGGAAAGACAACACTTAAAATTGGGATTATAACACAAGGCAGAGTTGTCATTACTGTGAAGAATATGGACATGCACCTGAAGATTGCTTAAAGACACATTTCAGAGGAAAATCTAAGAGTTGGATGAATGGAAGCCTAGTCTACTTTAGTTGTTTGAAGATTGGTCACACTAAGAGAGAGTGTAGGACAAGAGTACCTGCTCCTACTATTGAGGAAATAAGAGCACAGATGAACTAAAAATTGGTAAGGAAAACAGAGCTGAGTAGCAGTGAAACTACTGAAGCTGAGGTCACCCAATCCAATGGATCAGGTGATCACATCATCTCTAACTAAGCAAGAGAGGTATGTAAGGAACTACATTTCAATTTCAAATCTTACATCAGTTCCTAATATGTAAATGTGCCAAAGTCCATATTTGCATATGTTGAGATACACCAGGACATGTTTGTGAAAAATGCCAAGAAGAGTTAACTACACTATAGGTGCCGAGTTGGCTGGCCGAGTATGGTAAGCTGAGTGGTATGCAAGTTGTGTTAGTCAGCCAACGATAGCTGGTTTGTACTAACCTAATAGGAAGAACATTTATTGCTTACCTACCTTGACCTTTCAAGTCTATATAAGGACAAACCGTTTATTCTTCATTTTACCTTGCGATTTTTAGTATTCACAGAGCAATCAAAGAAGTTGCAGAATTGATCTTAGCAAATTTTGTTTCGAAGATCTTGCCAACATGTCATCAGTAACCCTAAGGTGAATAGTGTGAAATGTTACTTGCCGAGGTACCTTGTTCTTCATTTTTGAACCCTGATTTTAGAGATTATGGTTGCAAGTTCTTCCGCACCAGTCAAAGGTATGGAGGAGGAGCTGAAGCAAATTAAGCTAGTGAGAACTAATGCATGTGCACCTCCTACATTTTGAGCTATTCTTGAAAGTGCAATTTTAGGTGATCTGAATGGAGCTCTCTCATATATTCCACCAAAAGTACTTATGATCTACGATATTAGATCTTGTTACATGGTTAAGATTGGTGAAGTAGGTGATAGTGAATTGAGGAAATCCTACAACAAGTTGTGCAAAAATGGAGTTCTGAAAGACGAATTCTAGCATTTAGCCAACAAAGGGTTAACTCGTGCCCTAGATTTTCCACCAGACTTCAAGGATGAATGGATCAAGGTTGTTCTAAGCCGAGTTCATAATATGCATATGTGGCTGGACAATGGACCAGTTAAGATCACTAAAGACATTATTCATCGAGTAACTGGATATCCTGTTATCAGCGAAAAATGAATAATGAGAGATCAAAGTAAAGAAGAAATAACAGCTAACACTGGAGCTATTTGGAATAACAAAGGTATGACTATCTCTACAATTGAAGATTTAGAAATTGACTTTGGAGTGAGAAGGATTGCACATAAGTTCTATCAGTCAAGCCGATTGGATAGTGCTCCCCGCACAACCATGGACCAAGCATGGAAGATAGTCAAGAAGAATCACACCTATGACCTTGTCGGGCTGCAATTGACACAACTAGCCGAGAACTTACTATCAATTAGAAAATCTAAGAGCTCATCATGTAAGTTTGGTTCTTTACTATTTTGCATATTCTTCTATGTATAGAAGTCATTTCCTACAATGGGAAATATTGTTTGGAAGAAGGATAGACCTATTACTGTGTAGATTAGTGAATGTATTCAGCAATTAGGCAATAATTTCAATAGTATTATGGGAAACTACTTTGTGGAATTCAAAAAGAGAATGAGGTTGAGATCTAGAATTCCTAGTTCACTTGTGGAAAAGAACAATGAAGAGATATGTTTTCTAGTCGATACATATTACACTTACATTCAGGCTGTGACACCTAGGGTATCATGGCTGGAGGCATTTCTCTATGAAGTTAACATTGTTGAAACATCAGTAGCTATCACATCCCTCCTAGCCGAGGAGATCGATACAAAAGAAAAGAGATTAGGAAGTTATGATGAAGCTAAGGCAAAGATATATATGAATCTAAAGGCAGGAACCATGGAGAGAAAGAGGAAAAATATTGTGAAGAATCTGAAGAAAATGGTTGGATTGTCGAGTGATGAGGAGCCAGAGGATGCACCTCTAGGCATATCTACTAGACAAGGAGAAGATGTATCTGAAGAAGAAGAAGAAAGAATAAGTGAATATGAGGAAGAGATTTATGTTAAAGCAAAAGGAAAGAAACCAGTAGTAGCCAAGGTAACTAAGCCAAGCCAAGAAAAACCTAAAGTTACCCCTCCCGTTTCCAATCGTCTAAGGACAAGGGTGTCTGCTGCCACATCTCCAGTAGTGAAAACAAAAGTATATGCAAAGAAGGTTGGAGAGAGTAGTTTTGGATCAAAGAAAAAATTTGCAACAAAGGTTGTGTCGAGCCTACAAGTAAAGAGACCAAAAAGGAAATTGCATTTGGATCCAGAAAGTGATGAAGAAAAGACTGAAACTGATGAACCCAACAACATACCAACAACATCATTCAAAAGACCTACTGATATTAATGAGGTATGTGAGAATTTGAGGAATTCTGCAGGGTTATCTTGCTTTAAGTTTATCAAGTATGAGAAATTAAAGGTTGAGGATAAGCATAAAGTTCAGGAATCTCTACTAGATATGATGAGCAATTTCAAGTTAATTCCTGTACAGATAGGAAACAATGTGCCGAGTGAATTATATGAGTTTCTATCTAGCAAATGGGAATTTGCACTTACTACTGAGAGATAGAGTAGAGAAGGTACATTATCTAAGGTTATCCTTGAGTTGACTAAGAAGCAAAGAGATAAATTCATTGAGGAATACAAGCATAAATTTCAACCTAAACTCAGAGGATATGTTGTTTTGAAAAATGATATTGAAAGTATAGTACATCAGAGTACAAGGATATGGAAGGAAATCTTTGGATTGATAGCTCCACAAAAGGAGAAAATTAATGAAGGGACATCTGGATAGAAGGATAAAAAAGTGGAAACCACCCCCTGCACCACAAAAAAAAAAAGAACAAATTACTACTGATCTTGACAAGATTGGAGCTGAACCAAAAGAACAAACAGATACAGTAAACACTATTGATATAACAATAGACAGTCCAATTGACATCACAATTGATGACTCTAGTAATTTGGATGCCGAGGGTCAGGATGAGCCGAGAGATACAAGTAGGGAATCACCTATTAAGGCTATAGAGGTTGAAGGAGAGAAGAGTATATAGAAACCTGAAGATGGAGTTGAAAAAAAGGAAGCAGAGAAGGAGAAGACAGATGAACAAGAGGTAAATATACAAAATTCACCTATTTTAGAGGTTGTGAAAATAGTTTTAGATAGTGGAGAGGAGATGAGGGATATTAAAAATGAGCCTAAAGAACAAGAGGCAGTGCAAGTGTTAGTTGATTTACCACATTCTGCATCATCCACTCCCACTAGACTTAAAATAGGAGGTATGCCTAATCAACATGAAATTTTGACTGAATTGAAAGATGCAATGGTGACTACTACTAAAAAAAGAAAAGGTATTGTAGAAACGAAGCCGAGCAGTAGCTCACCTGAATTTAAGAGGAGGAAATTTATGAGGAAGAAGTCTTCGATTTGTGATGTCATATTAGATGAAGTGATTGTGATTCCACCATGGGATCCCAATGTTTTATCTTATGAATAGATTGAGACTCTTCAAGAATTACTCAAGAGGAAGAAATGAAAAGAGAGCAGAAGCAAAAGCAGGTGTTACATGACATTAAAGATATATTTGTAAAAGCTTTTGACATGGAAGATGAAAATCCTCAAGCTCCTATTCTTGAACAATTAGTTCATATTGTGCAAAAGGTAAATGATGACAACATTGAAGCTAATTAGAAGTTATTACAATGGTCTGAGAGGAAATTTTAGAACAAAGTATTGGAAAAAATATTAGGAGAGATTGTGACAAAGCAGGTTGAACTTTCTTCTCTTGTAGAAATTTTGGAGGAAGTTGCAACTAATGTTTATTCTTTGTATAAGAAGTTATGTGATGTTGAATTCTTCACAAAGGATAATCTACAGGCTATAGAGAAATTGCAATTAGACTTGAAGTCAACTAGGAGTTCACTGAGTATGGATGCTAGCACTAGCTCCTTACATTTTAACAGATTGAATAATGCACAAAGGAGAATAGCCAAGCTCATGGATGAAGATGGTTGGATAAGGGCCAAATTGATTACTATTCAGACCACCCTGATACCTCATTTGGAGGTAATTTAGAGAGAACTTTCAGCTGCAAAAGAATTGGTTAAGAGAAATGCAGATCTCTCTACTGCAGAAAGTTTTGTGAGTCTAGCTTCCTAGCTAGAAGTCAAATTAGAGGTTACGAAGTTTGTTAAGAACAGTTGTGACACTGCATTTGTGTCCACCTTACAACTTCATAAATAGTTTTTGGATAAGTATAATTTAACCCCACCTGCAATTAGTGACAAAAACAAGGGGGAATCTGACAAGGATACATCATAAGAGGAGTAGTACAGGTATAATTGTAAATATTTTTTGAAGGCATGTATACTATGTAACTTTTTGTATATAGTAAGGAGTACATTCCTAGGGGGAGTACATTGTGTACTTAGGCAACATTTTGGATGGAATGAATCGAAATGATAAGTGTATTTTTTCCACTAATATCAAAGGGGGAGATTGTTAATCCCTAAGTTTTGTTGATGATTAGTGACCTACACTTAGTCATTTACTTAGGCAGTTTTAGTTGGTT
>MU224704.1:3652913-3685606 GCA_018584345.1 Thuja plicata
AACACACTGTTAAGTGTGACCTTGTTAGAGAATTTTTATACATAGGTTGTCACTTAGTATCTGGCATCTATGCTACCATCCTTGAATCAGTCTCATGACTGTCAATAGGCTTTATGCTAATCTTACTTCCATCCTTGAATCAGCCTTCTTCTTAGACTATCAATTGGATTTAGGTAAGACCGATGCTACTATCATGAGTCAACCTTCTGGTAATCTGTTAGGATATACCTTAATTACAAAAGACTATTAAGTCCTGCTTTGTTAAGAGACTTAATGCTTCAATTGTTAAACTGAAACAAAAATGACCTATTTCTAATGCAATTGAATTGCAAATTTTCAGATCTATTAATTACAATGTCTTTCTGATCAGTGTATCAATTCAATTCCTTTGTACTTAACTCTTTCTTCTCTGTGATGTTATGATTTTCTGTTTGTCGGTGTCTGCAAAATTCTTTAGCTCTCCCTCAGCTTGATTGATCAGGACTGGATGAAGTTTGTCCTTCATCAGTTTCTCTTCAGCATCTTCTATCAGTTCACTTCCCCATGTATCTGATTGCTTGCGGGAATGAATTATTCTTGTCTCTTAAATAGACATGATATTCCTTAATTCTAGTTCTTGATTCTTGGCGTGAAAAAAAATCCAGCCAAATTGATTTATGGCTTTAACTCCTGATTTATCTTGTAGTTATCTTCTTGTCAACTGTACAAATCAATTGCTTAACTGTGGTTTGAATAAAACAAATAAAACAACCAGTTAAGTCTATCCTTAAGCTTTGCCAGCTAGATATTTTGTCATTTTCTAATTTCTCTGTTCAGTTGGTCAATTCTATAGTTCGTCGCCGGTGACAACTGCCAGTTCCATCGGTGCAACTTCAGTTAGCTTTGGGATCTCCATTCGTCGGGCATCATTGGATCTTACTCGTTGGGCAACATTGTTTTTAGCTCGTCAGGCATCCTGTGATTCTGCTTCATTGGGAAAAACTGTCTTCTGCTTGTTGGGTATCACTGTGACTTTATCTTTGTCTTTACCAATGGTGTGCACTTTGCCGGTGTAGTCTGTCACTTAGTGAATACTTGACTTTTATGCATTGCTAAAAGCATAACCTCTGTTCCATTGATTCTCTGAAGTCTTTGGCATTATGTATATGACCATACAGATGATATCAAGTTGACATCAATGACAATACAAACCATTAACTGATTTAATGTCTTGCATCATCTTCAACTTAACATTATCAAACATTCAATTAGTTATATGTCATCAGTTACATCATGCCGAGCTGAGTAGAATACTTAAGTGCCGAGCGACATAGATGTTAAGTGCCGGGCATAACAGTTTTTGCATACATGTCAGGATTAGATGAAACTTTGAGGTGAAATGTTTAGGCCAACTTGTATGAGATTTGGACCGACATATGTACGCATTTAATATTTATCTATGGAGTTATTTACGCATTTAATTATTTTATCCTATGCATGGCATGGAGCTAATTAGGAAATTAGAATGCATGGGAGACATAAATATTAGATCTTGATCATTGGTCTAGATCTCGCCAACAGATCCATAAAGACATTTAAGATTGCTTCTAACCCTAGTATTATACACAAAAAAGAAAAAGATATACACAGAGAGAAGGGTTGTTGTGTTCATGAGAGATGAACAGTGAGTTATTTTGAGAAGAAGCCTAGATCAAGTAGAATGATAGAGCAGTGAATAGTAGAGTAAAGGCATATCAGATTGTAAGATCATAGAAGGTATTGGAAAGAAAATATCCGTCATCAGCATCTGAGTGCATAACGAAGGATCACTACTTGAAACATTCTAACATGCATATCAGGTGAAATTTCTTAACAAAGTGGTTCTAACAGACCTACTTTAAATCTCTTAGCCGAGTGCTTACTTTACGATAAGTTGAAATCCTTCCACAGGGTAGATTGTAATGATCTTTAGTTCTTAACTGAATAGACCTTTAACCAGTTAGATTGCATTTTTTAATCAAACTCTTGTAGCCCTAACAGACACACTTTCTTGCTGCAGTAGTGAAGGTTTTCTGGGTGTCATCCCCACCCCAATTTTACCTATTTGGGTTTCTGGGTTACCAAAATTCTATGTTATGGGTTATACATTTCATGTTGTTGATGCTATCTGATGTTAGGTTAAATTCATATATGTATTAATGTGGATAAATTTGTTTAAGTGATTAAGTTTTAAGATCTGATTCACCCCCCCTCTCAGTATCCTGCTTTCCCAATATTGCACTTCCAACACAAACATGAAAAAAATAGAAATAACCTATAAATTAGGTTTTGGACAATCATTGACCAATAGTTGACCAAGGGCTTAAAAAATCCCAAACTTGGAACTATGGTCTTATAAAGGAGTCCAATGAGTAACCTATTATTTTAACATGACTAGAGGTCACTTAGGACGTTGATAAAAACCCTAAGTGCCAAAGGAACACTTAGCTCATTTAGGGTGCTCCTACACCATGGATGTAGCCCAAGATTGGGTGAACCACATTAAATATATGTCTTCATGTTCTACTTATGTGTGTTTCATTCATTTGCATTATTGGTTATATTTGCATGTAACTATTATATTTCTGTCTTCTAATCCTAACATTTGTTAGAATAAATGAGAAGGGGGGGTGAATCAATGTCCTTAAAAATAATTCCAATAATTCCAACCAAAACTTATATCACAAATATAATATCCTAGTCTATTTATCTTTTAGTCCTTCAAGATGTATGCCTTGTGTAAGTCTAGCAATATATACTGCTCGGTTAGATATATTTTTTAATCTTTTCTAGCCTTTACCGAGTAGCAGTAATTAAACTTAGTGTTTGCCGACCAATCCTACTTTAGTAATGTGTAAAGAAAAACATCAAAGAAATGAGGCATATACACATTTGACACATGGATTTTAACGTGGAAACCCTGTTAAGGGAAAAACCACTTGGGACCGGTAACCCAAATTTTGCACTCTTCTAAAGTGAGCTCGGTGAAGAGCCAACCCTGTTAAAGGTTACAGACACACTGTTAAGTGCGACCTTGTTAGAGGATTCAAAACTAACAGTTTGTCTTTTGACCTAGAATTCACTATGCTGTCAACAAGAAAACCTTTTGATACTCTTGATTATCTCAATACAATAAGGATGGTTAAATCCCACACAGTTAGGATATTTTTTGAGTCAATGGTTAAACTGAAACATTAATGATATGTTCAATAATACAACTTTAACTTGCATATTTTTAGATCTATTATTAGTCCATAATACCTCTCTAATCAATGTTCTCTTTAATTCCTTCTCTCCCCTTCTTCTTTATGCTCAGTGAATGCTCTTGCTTCTATTGCTCGGTGTCCGCAGAATTCTTTGGCTCTGTTCTTCACCCTATATGATTGGATCTGCATGAAGACTTCTATCTTCACCAAAATTATATTCAACATCCCTCTCTTTTAAAACAAATTCCTTGTCTATTTATATAGACATGATTTCACATTTCAATCTCCTTGTCTTTCTTGTTCTTTACGTAGATTTCTTCTTGATCCGCAAATCCCGCCATGCATTGCTTTAATCTTTAAAAGATTTTTTTAGTTTTGTTCCATAGATTTCTCCTTGACAACTAGGAATAAAAATAGCTTTAAATCTTCTTCTTATCCTTAGTTCAACTGGTCGATGTAAATAAAGCAATCAATTAGTTAACTCTAAATATAGCTCTTCCAGTTAAGTAGTTTTATCATTTTCTAACTCCAGTTGATTTCAGTCATCAACTCTTAGTTTGCTTGGTAACACTTGCTCAGGTACTATTATGTCTCTTAGGTAACACTATCCGCCAGTGTTGATTGTCTCTCGGGCAACACTATGAACTTCTTGGGGTTCATTGTTCTCGGTTAACCCTGTCACTCACTGTATACCTTTACCAACGGCAAAAACTTTGTCTCTTTAGATCTTGATGCAGTCAAGGATGGAGGATCCAATGAAGGATTATCCAAACTTGCAGCAAATAACCATAACAACGGAAACAACCAGATACACAAAAATATAATTAACATTCATCTCATATATATCATCTTAAATATCAATTACATTCAACATGTCAGGCTGTAAGGCCTTCCCATTTACGACCAATTACAAAGATATAATTAAGATCTAATACAGATCTTTTGCAACACATACATTCATGATCCAGATTCTTAGATCCAACACCTGATCTGCCTTCCCAATCTGATCCCCTAAAATCTGCCCTAAATTAAGAACAAAATACAAAAGGCAACCAACGAGGTCAGCCTCCAATAACAATCATTGGAGAAACCCCAGACCCAGATTTAGGTCCACACAAACCCTAATGAGAGATCCACCATTAATTTTTCTATCAAAATTAAATGCAAAAGTTGGCCACCAGATCTAATTCCAAAAATCAACAACTCGGAAAGAGGATCATCAAAAATCAGTAATCGTCGGTAAAGCATACCCGAGCATTAAAAAACCTGTCGGTAAACACAGAATTGCAGCAGTACAAAAATTTGTTGGTAAACACTGAATCACAACAATACTAAAATCCGTTGGTAAACATTGATCACCAAGCAAATAGGAAACCCGTCAGTAAACACTGATCACCAAGAAAACAGGAAACCTAAGTACTCAACTAAGGACTCCTCCAAACTACTAATCTTCAAAGTAAACATATATTTTTGTTTGACATAGGATTGTTAAGAGTCCTAGGATGCTCCTACATCAGACACCCCAGGTAAATAAAATGTTCCCATCAAAGAGTCATGAACATCTTAAGGGAATCAGAACATGTATCCCATACTGTTTCTTAACCCACATCTCTTCTTGTCCTTCAGTCCATGTTGTCTTATTCAAAAAATTCATTAGTCCTGCACTTCTCTCATATCTTTTGCCTACAAATGACAGTAGATGAATTTGATCATCCTCGTCACTTTTGATACTATCAGTGTTTTGATGAATTATCTTCTCATCTGGTTGACTGATCAACTCATCATCGTCTGTATCTCTCTGTGTCACTAGCGTCAACATTTGCTGCACTATCCCAGCCAAAAATGTCATCTGTTTCACAAGTTCTGCAAAATCTTTTGAGAAGTCATTCTCTTTCTCCTTCCTTTCATCCCTTGGAACAAGTTCATCAACTCTCTTCTCCTTATGTTTGTCACTGACATTCGGACAACATCTGATAACTCCACATCCCTTAGTCCCTGCTTCCTGCAAAGGTAACAACTTATGCTTGGATCCACCTTGCCTCACCACATAGGTATTTGCATGAACATCAAACATAACATGTCTTTCATACTGCCAAGGTCTATCGAGAAACAAGTGAAAAGTATCCATAGGAAACACATCACATAATATCTCATCATAATAAGATCCAATCTTAAAATTAACAAGGCATTGCTCCTCAATCCTAACCTTAGACACATCTTGTATCCAACTAATCTGATAGGGATTAGGATGTTTTCTTCTTCCCAAATTTAACTTACTAACCATCTCTTCTGAAACAAATTTCTTAGAACTACCACCATCAATAATGACATTACATACCTTATCCTTGCACTTACATCTGGTTCTAAATAGATTTCTTCCCTGCACTAGTTCATTAATACATGCAACTAGTCTTCTAGTGAACATAACTTCGCCTTCTTCTGCAATGTTCATTGAATTTTCCTCGGTAGTCAGGGTGAAATTATTTTGAGGACATGACTAGGCCCTATGTCCCTTCTCACCACATTGAAAACAAGTACCAGTGAAATCACTTCTTCCTCTTCTTCCATACCCACAATTTTAATCCTTAGTGGTTTGACTACTACTAGAGCCCACCTTTGTCTTTTTAGGGTTTCACTACCTTACTCTCAGTAGTTGTGTCATCAGCCTTACCATCTCAGTTTCTATTACTATGTCTACCTTCAAACTTCTTGTTTAGCTTCTCCTCAATCTTCAATGCCATCTGATAAGCATCTCCTATGGTTGTCATCTGAATAGTAAGTAACTCTTCTTGAATACTAGGTCTCAAGCCATAGATATACCTAGCAAATTTCTCCTTGTCAGCTTATGAATGTCCAGTCCTAATCAGAATCCTATAAAACTCTTCAGTATACTCTTGCACTGATTTTTTTTCCTTCCTCAAACCTTTCATCTTCTTGAACATTTCCAATTCATAATCCACTGGAATGAATTGCTTCTTCAACTTTTCAACCATTCTGTTCCATCTGACTAACTTATCTTTACCTCTCTGATTTTTTTCCAATTGAACTTCCCTCCACCATATGTTTGCATGACCTTTCAGTTTTGTCTTTGCAAACCAAACTCTATCAAGATCTTCCACTTCTTCATACTCAATGTATTCATCTATCTCATTAATCCAATCGATCAACTCTTCTAGCCTAAGACTTCCAGCAAATGTAGAAACTTCAATCTTAGGTCTTTTCCCAATTTTAGACATAGCTCTCAGAAATCTAGCCTCTCCTAGATCTCTGACATCTTCTTCAAAATAATCTTCTTCATAAGACTCCTCACCATTACTTCTGTTTTCTCTAGACACATTATTCTTCTATATCTCCTCTCGCAAATCTTGCACTTGCTTCTACAAAGCTTGGAAATCTTCAAGACTGAACTCGTCCTTAGGTTCTTCCTCTGTGATCTCGCAGATTTTCTTCGGAGGCATCTTTGCTCCACAAATCTCCAAAAATTATGCTCTGATACAACCTGATGCAATCAAGGATGGAGGATCCAATGAACGATTATCCAAACTTGCAGCAAATTGTTAGGATTAACAAGGCATAGATAACAATTACATGCCAAAATTTAATCTATAACAGAGAATAATAGACCAAACCAGAAGAGAAAACAAGATACAAAGATTTAACGTGGTTCACCCAATCCCCGGGCTACGTCCACCAAACAAAAAAGTCGAATATTATTCTTATCCAGTGATTACAATCAGATCGCAATGCCTAGATCCCTCACATCTCAATACCACCGTAAAACATACAACATAATAATGAAACCCTAACCCTAAGCCAATTTATACAAAAAAAATTATGTCACTTTAGGGTTAGAACATGTCGGTCAAGAAATAGGCAGAAAATAAGACTCAAATTTTTTTCCCGAACCCCACGCCTTGCAGAAAGGTAAATCACTTAAAAAGTAAATCACTTTCCTGATCAGTCACCATAATATAACACAAATAACCATAACAAAAGAAACAACCAGATACACATAAATATAATAAACATTTAGCTCATATATATCATCTCAAATGTCAATTATATTCAACATGTCAGGCTATAAGGCCTTCTCGGTTATGACCAATTACAAAGATAGAATTAAGATCTAATACAGATCTTCTTCAACACATACATTCATGATTCAAATTATCAGATCCAACACCTGATCTTCCTTCCCGATCTGTTCCCCCAAAATCTGCCCTAAACTAAGAATAAAATACAACCTAAATACAAAAGGCAACCAACTAGGTTGGCCTCCAATAAGAATCATTGGAGAAACCCCAAACCTAGATTTAGGTCCACACAAACCCTAATGAGAGATCCACCATTAATGACACAATCAAAATTAAGTGCAGAAGTCAGCCACCAGATCCAATTCCAAAAAGAAACAACTCAAAAAGAGGATCACCGAAAATCAGCAATCATCGTTAAAGCATACCCCAACATCAGAAAACCCGTCGATAAACACAAAATTGCAGCAATACTGAAATCTGTCGGCAAACACTAAATCACAACTATACCAAAATCTATCGGTAAACATTGAATCACAACAATACCGAAACCCGTCAGTAAACACTGATCACTAAGCAAATAGGAAACCTGAGTACTCAACTGAGGACTCCTCCAAACTACTAATCTTCAAAGTAAATATATATTTTTGTTTGACATAAGATTGCTAAGAGTCCTAGGATGCTCTTGCACCAGATCTTCAAGTTTTATGACAATATGTGTATGAACAATCATAACATATTAAGTTTACATCAATGACAATACTATACATTAACTGATTTAATGTCTTGCATTTACTTTCTGTAGCTCGTTGATCATCAACTTATCATCTTTAAACATTCAATCAGTTATAGTTCATCAATCTCTCCCTTTGGCATTGATGACAACATACTATCAACACAATATGAAATATGTAATGTGAAACTTGCCATAACATACCAAACTTATTGTTCTATAACCAATTCAAATATTTGACTCTCGGTAAGCTCTTATAGCTTAGATTTGATTCTTGCAGGGTGCTTTTCCTTTCTTCATTCCCTTCAATGGATAGGTGTAACAATTCTGTCTTCTTCTTCTATCTCTCCCTTTATTGTAGAATATCTTCTCCCTTTTCTGGATAGATATACAATGTTATCTTTTCTCCAATTCTCTCCCTTGGATGGATGGTTTCTTCTTTGAATCTTTCTCTTCATCATCACTGGATCTTTCTCTCCCTTTGTAGAAACTCCATTCTCTGATCTTTTCTCTCCCTTTGAATGATGTTCTTTTCCATGATAGATATTTCATATGGATATATTCCTCTCCCTTTGACAACAATGTCAAATAAAAATATATCAATGAAGTTCCTTTCTGTCAGCAATACAACACAATAGTAGCCAACAATATCTCTGGTGTGTGGTTCAGATAAGTACCTTCTTGTACTGATATGTCATTGTAGTCTATATCGTTGCTTGCATCAAAATGATTGATCTTCTAATAATGTGTAGGCTGATGCAGCTTCCTAGTCAACTTAGTGACCAGTAGACAATGATCAAACCCCTTGTCTTTTCCTCGGGTACTCAAATGTATCTTTTGGCAATGGCTTTGTGAATATGTCTGCTAATTTTTCTTTGGAATGTACACATTCCAGTATTACTTCTTTTTCTTGTAATTTTTCCCTCAAGTAATGATACTTAATAGCTATGTGCTTTGTCTTAGCATGCATCATAGGGTTCTTTGAAATGTCGATAACACTTGTATTATCACAATAGATAATTACTGGTTCGAGAATTTCCATACTCATACCTTTCAACAATTGTTTGATCCATGCAATGTTAGAGCAATTTGTAGCAACAACCACATATTATGCTTCTGCAGTTGATTGAGATATGCATCCTTGATTTTATTTATCCATGTGACATGTATGTCACCCATAAAGAATGCTCCTCCTGTTGTGCTCTTTCTATCATCTATGTTTCCAGTCCAATCAACATCAGTATAAACTTGTAGCTCAAATTTTCCCTCTTTATTATACCACACACCATAGTCTTCGATATTCTTTAGATATCTCATAATTCTTTTATCAACAATCATGTGTGATTCCTTGAGATTAGTAGAGAATCTTGCAACTATACCAACTGCATGTGCTATATTTGGTCTAGTATGTACAACATATATTAGTTTTCTAATCATAGATCTGTATAAGGTTTGATTTACCTTAGTTGTCTTGTCTTCCTTTGTCAATTTGCATCTGGTTTCCATAGGTGTTCCAACTAGTTTGGATTCCTCCATTTTGAATATCTTCAGAACTTCTTTGATGTATTTGGATTGTGTAATGTAGATGCCTTCATCCTGTTGTAGAATATGTAGACCAAGAAAAAATTTGATCTCTCCAAACATTGACATCTCAAATTCTTTGCTCATTTCATCAGCAAATGACTTGCATAACACATCATTACCTCCAAATATGATATCATCAACAAATATCTCAGCAATCAAAATTTTATCATCAATCTCTCCTTTCAAATATAGATTACTATTATCACTTGTTCTAACAAATCCAATACTTATGAGATAAGAGCGAAGTCTTTCATACCATGCTCTCGGTGCTTGTTTCAATCCATACAAGTCTTTGTGTAGTCTACAAACCATGTTCCTCTTGTTAGGATCAACAAACCCTTCTGGTTGTTAAATGTATACCCCCTCTTCTAGTATTCCATTCAGAAATGCCAATTTAACATCCATTTGGTATACTTTGAAAGCAGCATAAGAAAGTAGAATTCCTCCTCCTTCTAGTCTAGAAACGGGTGCAAAGGTTTCTCCATAGTCAATACCTTATCTTGTGCATACCCTTTGCATACCAGTCTTGCTTTGTTCCTTGTGACTTCTTCATTCTCATTCAGTTTGTTTCTCTATATCCATTTGGTACCAATGACACTTTTGCAATTCGGTCTAGGTACTAATGTCCATGTTTCGTTCTTCTCAATATTCTCAATATCTTCATTCATAGCACTAACCCATTCTTTATTCTTAAGTGTGGTATTAATAGATTTAGGCTCAATATCACAAATCAAACATCTAGTGTTCAGTGACTTACTTCTTTTTCTCATTCCAAATCTTTTGTCTATAATGGTCTGGTCTTGTGGATGGTGTCTTCTGGAATATTTAGCAAGTACAAGTTTGGATCTGTGTTCCTCGTTCTGATTATCATTTTGACCTTCATTTGATCTTCATCACTCGGTTCATCATTGCGAGCATTTTCCTAATTCTTGGTGTGTGTATCCTGTTGCTTAGTTTCATTGTTCTGTCACTCGGTAGCATTACACTATTGCTTGGGTAGAGTATCAGGTTCAGCAATGTAGACAAATCTATTGTAATCTTTCGGTTCCTTTTTGCTTTTCTCATCATTTTTCTCAGTAAATTCATCCACTTTAGCATTTGCACTTTCAATGATTCTGTTAAAAGATTTGTTAAGATATTTGTAGGCTTTGCTTTTGGTAGAATATCCTAGAAATGTTCCTTCATTACTTTTAGAGTCAAGTTTCCCATTTCTATCATATTTCAATATATAACATTGACTTCCAAAAATTCTAAAGTAACTCACATTTGGTGTGTATCCATACCATAGCTCATAAGGTGTCTTATTGGTGTATTTCTTCAATTGAACTCAGTTTAGTGTATAGACAGTAGTACTTACAGCTTCTCTCCAGAATGTTTATGTGATGCCTTTTTCAATCATTAGTGTTCTAGCACAATCAAAAATTGATCTATTTCTCCTTTCAGCAATCCCATTTTTATGTGGTGTTCTCAGTGAAGAAACTTATCTTGTGATTCCATGCTCATTACAAAAGTTAGTGAATTCATCAAAAATAAATTCTCCTCCTCTATCGGATCTTAGACATTTTAGTTCTTTTCCACTTTGTTTTTTAACTATAGCTTTATACCATTTGAACATCTTAAATGCTTTAGATTTCTCTTTTAAGAACACGACACTCATCATCCTAGAATAATCATCAACAAATAGAATGAAGTATCTATCACCATAATAGCTCTTTATTCTCATTGGTCCACATAAGTCAGTATGGACTAAATCTAGAATAACATTAGATGTGTGGGTTTTTCTCTTGAAACTAGACTTTGTCATTTTTCCTTTTTGACAATTCTTACACATGACATGGTCAGGTTTTGACATGCTTGGTAAGCCTCTTACTTTCCTTTTCTTTCTTATCCTAACCATATTGTAAAAATTCACATGACATAACCTTTTATGCCACAACCAAATGTCTTCATTTCTATCCAATAAACAAGTGGTCTTAATATCATCAAGATAGACTAGGTTACCTTTTTTTTATTCACCAGTACCAATCAAACTTCATTATAGATTTTTTCCTTTTTATTCTCAAATGTAACTCGATGTCCTATTTTATTCAGCTGTGAAACACTCAATAGATTATAGTTAAGTCCTTTCACCCAATATGCATTTTCACATCTGATCAAATTATTCAACATGAAGGTTCCTTTTCCTTCAACTAGGAAAGGTGAGTCATTACCCATCCTAACTTATCCACCATTATAATATTCAAAAGTTTCAAACTTTTCCTTATCTCCAGTCATGTGGTGAGTACAACCACTATCAATAATCCAGACATCATTTTTTCTAACTTTAGATATGAGTGTAGTTTCAACATACCTTTCTTCTTCGTCTGAGTCATCCTTCATAGCAACAAATACTACCTCAACATCTTCATCAAATTCAGTGTTAGTATTTTCAGCTTTGTTCTCAACCAAGTAACAAGCCTTCTTTCCTTTGTCCTTGTAGTCTTGGTTATCTCTTCGGTTAGAGTGTCGATTGCTTCTGTATTCTTGATCATCACTTTTGTCAAACTTCTTTTCATAAGATCTGTCATTATTTCTTTCATCCTTTCTCTTGTTAGGGCATCTAGCTGCAAAGTGTCCAATTTATTTGCAATTAAAATAGACCAATGGTAATTTATCTTTGTATCTTCCTTTACCTCTTTGCAATCTTCTAGCCATTGGTGCTTCAATTTCATCAAGTTCTTGTTCATCACTATCACTTTCACTATCATTTATCATAGTGTGTTTGTGACTAGATTTGCTTATTTTCAGAGAGGATTTGAATGCAAACTCAATATTTGGTAAGACACTATTGTTTTAGTTGTTCATCACAAATGAAATAAGTCTATCAATAAAACTATCAAGAGTAACATTGTTATTTTCTACTACTCTCATTTCTTGAATTGCAGATACTCTAACAACATAAATAGGTAGTAAGGTTCTCATAATTTTACTTACCATTGTTTCTTATTCAAGTACTCCTCCTACTCCATGGATAGCATTAACAAATTCTTTGATTCTTCTACTGTACTGAGTGATGCTCTCTCATACTTTCATTCTTAGGTCATCAAACTTTCCTCTTAGGCTTTCAACTTTAGCTCTCAACACATTTGTATCTCCTCCATGTACTAGCTTGAGTTTGTCCCACATTTTCTTTGCAGTGGTGCATGATTTGGCATCTTCAAATTTAGCATCAGATAGTGAAGGAGAAATTTCTATCATCATAGAGTTGTGTTCATGTTTGTCTCTCAAATGATCAACAGTTATAGGTCCTGTCAGTGTAACATATTCAGTATCCAAGTATTGTGTGACATCATTTCCAATACCTGCTAGAGGAAGTCTTATCCTGCTATGCCATGATACAAAGTAGTCTTTTTTCAACTTAGGCACATCCCTTTTACTCATCTTGTGATCTTTAGCTTGAGTCTTTAAACTCTCTTCCAATCACCAAAGCTCTAATACCAATTGTTAGAATAACTGAGAGGGGGGGTGTGAATCAGCGGCCTTAAAAACAATTCCAATAATTCCAACCAAAACTTATATCACAAATATAATATCCTCTATTTATCTTTTAGTCCTTCAAGATGTATGCCTTATGTAATTGTAGCAAATATATATTGCTTGGTTAGATATATTGTTTATCATTTCTAACCTTTATCGAGTAGCAGTAATTAAACTTAGTGTTTGCCGACCAATCCTATTTTAGTAATGTGTAAAGAAAAACATCAAAGTAATGAACCATATACACATTTGACACATGAATTTTAATGTGGAAACCCTATTAAGGGAAAAACGTGGGACCGGTAACCCAAAATTTTCACTCTTCTGAAGTGAGCTCGGTGAAGAGCCAACCCTTTTAAAGGTGACAAACATATTGTTAAGTGTGACCTTGTTAGATGATTCAAAACTAACAGTTTTTCTTTTTACCTAGAATTCACTATGTTGTCAACAAGAAAACCTTTTGATACTCTTGAGTATCTCAATACAATAAGGATGGATAAATCCCACTCGGTTAAGAGATTTTATGAATCAATGGTTAAACTTAAACAGTAAAAGATATGTTTAATAATACAAATTTAACTTGCAGATTTTCAGATCTATTGTTGGTCCATAATACCTCTCTGATCAATGTTCTCTTCAATTCCTTTTCTCCCCTTATTTCTTCTTTCTGCTCGGTGAATGCTCTTGATTCTGTTGCTCGGTGTCTACATAATTCTTTGGCTCTGTTCTTCAGCTTGTATGATCAGATCTGCATGAAGAATTCTATCTTCACCAGAATTATATTCATCATCCCTCTCTTTTAAAATGAATTCCTTGTCTCTTTATATAGACATGATTTCATCGTTCAATCTCCTTGTCTTTCTTGTTCTTGACATAGATTGCTTCTTGATCTACAAATCCCGCCATGCATTGCTTTAATCTTTAAAAGATTTGTTTTAGTTTTATTCCATAGATTTCTCCTTGACAACTGGGAATAAAAATAGCTTTAAATATTCTTCTTATCCTTATTTTAAATGGTCGATGAATATAAAGCAATTAATTAGTTAAATCTAAATATAGCTCTTCCAGCTAAGTAGTTTTGTCATTTTCTAACTCCAGATGATTTCGGTCATCAACTCTTAGTTTTCTCAGTAATACTTGCTCGGGTACTACTGTGTCTCTTGGGTAACATTGTCCATCGATGTTGACTGTCCATCAGGAAATACTGTGAACTGCTCGAGGTTCACTATTCTCGGTTAACCCTGTCACTCGGTGTATACCTTTACCAAAGAGAAAAAATTTGTCTCTTTAGATCTTCAAGTGTTCTGACAATATGTGTATGAGTAATCATAACATATTAAGTTGAAATCAATGAAAATACAATAAATTAACTGATTTAATGTCTTGTATTTACTTTCTGCAGCTTGGTGATCATCAACTTATCATCTTCATACATTCAATCAGTTATAGTTCATCAACATTTCCTCCACTTTCAAATGGCATATTTTGTTGAAAATATTTCTAATATAAATTTTCACTTAATTCAATGTCATTTCTATTTCCTCCTCCATTTTGAAATGTAAGTTTCTCATTTATCCTCACTTAACAAGTCCTCTATTTTAATTTTTTCTTGTACCATCCTAAAAATTTAGCACCCATTATTGGTGGCTCTAATTAGGACCTATAGACCTATTTTGTGATTTCAAGGTCTTTTTGCATGTTTTGTTTGATCCCAACAACTTGTAATTTGAATTGGGGCCTCTACTTGTCATCCCGATGTCCTTGGCCAAATTTGGGACAAAATCCTAGGGTGCAAAACGTTTCAAACATTGTGTCCCTGGGTGCACAATGTTCTAGGCATTTTGCACCTAGGTATTTTGTCTCAAATTGGGCCTGGAGCTCGATATCGAGATTTTCCAATCAATTCTTCTCTAGTGGTAGGCTTGCCTTAGTTTGAGATCTCAAAATGAGAAGTAAAGTATATAAACCCGATGTCTCTCCTCATTTTGACATCTCTTATCATATGCAAGCAATAATATCACAAGTACTCTCAAGCTATCAAGTATGAACATTCATATTTAGATTTTCAAGAACATTCAAGCAAGCTAGGTGATTTCAAGATCTCAAGCCAAGGTATTCTTCTTCTTTTATTTCATCAAGGAAATATTTTTCAAGTTAGAGAAATATTTTATATCCCATGGTGGGTCTTAGTGGAGCTCTTAAAGAAGTAAAGAAGATCTCTTTTTCTCCATCATTCTTCTCTCTCTATTTGTAAGTGTGATCAAGCATTTCAATAAAATCCTGATCTAGGGGTGGTATTCATAGTTCCATGCACATGTGAAGAAATCCTTGATCCTACATCTCTCCTACAAGGTCAACATATACATTCAAGAAACAAACATTAATCATATTTAATGGATTCAAGCGATACAAACATCCATCCACAAGGGTAAGCACATTAACACACTATTGAGCCTTTTGTTTACTTTATGCTTTAAATTTCATATTTCAAGTTTGATTCCTAAATAGGGGTTTGACCAAGGAAATCCCATTTATCCAATCTATTTCTCTATGTGCAAGTGAAAGCCAAGAAGATGTAATTGCATATTTGAGCTCCACAGGTCCTGACACAGGTCTACAAAATTTGGGACATAATCATCATGCACAAAATGTTTTAGTTTTTCTCCACCCAAGTATAAAACATTTCAGCAATTCTGCACCCTCATAAATAGGCTCATATATTTACGATAGAGAGAAAATAATTTACAGGGCCTATATCTGAAATTACAACTGATTCTGGGACTTTGACGGTAAAATAATAATAATAGACGAATAAAATATATTTCATCTCTTCAAGGTACACTCATCTTTATCACATTTCAATTTATATTTCCTTTTTGTTGTTTTGTGGGTTAGGGTTTTTTTACAAGAAAAACAGTGTTAGGGTTATCGCTTGTTAGAGTGAAGAAGTATTGTAGCATTTGCAACAGTATTGAGCTGCAAGGGTTCATTGGTTGTAATTGGTTGAAATTACTGGATAATAATATCAGACTTGTTTTGGTGGACGCAGCCCAAGATTAGGTGAACCACGTTAAATCTGTGTCTTCTTGTTCTACTTTTGTGTTTTTTATTCCTTTGCATTATTGGTTTTATTTGCATGTAACTGTTGGATTTCTGTCTACTAATCCTAATAAGTGGAATCAAAGTGGGTTGTATTCAATTATCCTCTGTAGGAAGGTCTCATGGTTGGGTGGAATTCTCACAGTTAAGTGAGAGTAATGGAAGACGAGGGTAAGTTGAAGGTTGAGAAGTTTAATGGGCAGAACTTTCAGCTATGGAAAATGCAGATGGAGGACTATCTCTATTAAAAGGATTTATGGTGGCCATTGGGAGGAATAAGAAATAAATTTGCAACTATGTCTCAGGAGGATTGAGATATTTTGGATAGAAAGGATCTTGGAAGTATTCATTTATGTCTGGCACAATCGATGACATTTAATATTACAAAAGTGAAGACAACTGAAGAGTTGATGGAAACCCTAGCGAAATTATATGAAAAGCCTTATGCTTCGAATAAGGTATTCTTATGAAGCGTTTATTTCATATATAAATGGTAGAAGGTGGGTCATATGTTGATCATTTAAATGAGTTTAATATAATTACCAGTCAATTATCTTTTGTTAATGTCAATTTTGATGAAGAAATTAGGGCTCTTTTGATTCTATGTTCTTTGCCTGAAAGTTGGAATAGCTTGGTAATGGTTGTTAGTAACACTGTTTCTGGTTCAAACACCCTAAAATTTGATGATGTTGTTGGTGTTATTTTTAGTGAGGAAATTTTTAGGAAAATCATAGGTGGATCCACATCAAGTAATATTTTGAATGCAGAAAGTAGAGGCAGATCAAAGGAGAGAGGAAACAATTCTAAAAATCATGGGAAATCATGAGGAAAATCAAAGGTCCATAGGTCTCAAACTAGAGAACCAAACGATTGAAGGTACTGTGGGAAACCATGTCATAGGAAGAAATATTGTTGGTCTCAGAAGAAGACAAACAAGAAGTTAAGGAGGAAAATGTGGTAAGTAATATCTGAAGAGGATGTTTTTCTTCTTTCCCTTGAAAATTCTCATGATTCACAGGTTCTAGATTCAGGGGCCTCATTTCATGCTACACCCCATAGAAGTTATTTTCTTGATTATGTCCAAGGGGATTTTGGGCGAGTATATTTGGGAGATAATGAACCCTATCATATTGTTGGGAAGGGAAGAATTAAGATTAAGTTGCAGAATGAGAATCATTGGCTACTACAAGAAGTAAGGCACGTTCCAAGAGTGGGTAGGAATTTAATTTCCGTAGGGCATCTAGGTGATGAAGGTTGCACAGTTACTTTTAATGATAAAAATTGGAAGGTTTCAAAAGGTTCCTTAGTAGTAGAAAAAGGTTTGAAATTTGGCACCTTATATATTTGTACAGGTCATATTGTTCCTTTTACTTTAATTGTTACAAAGAAAAGTCAATGTTTAGGAGCAGTTGCTACAGTTGAGCAGGTAGAACATGAAACAATCGCTGTGGATTATAAAAAAAAAACACTATGGCACAATAGACTTGGGCACATGAGTGAAAAAGGTATGAAATTAATTTATTCAAAGAAAGTCTTGCTAGGCCTAAAATGTGTCAATATGGATTTCTATGAAAGTTGTGTATGGAAAACAAAAGAGAGTTAGTTTTATGAAGGTTGGGAAAGAAAAGAAAGATGATAAATTAGAGCTTGTGCATATATATGAATGATGACCATCTTAGGTATCTTCCTAATGCAGGAGCATCCTAGGGTAGTTGTAAATCTTGTGTCACCAAAAACATGTTTTGGTTTGATTTCTATTTTAGTAGTTTAACTTAGTTGGAGACCTAAGGTGCTCAATCACTTTTGTGGCAGTTCTCGGTTGGAAGATGTATTGCTTCACTGTTGGACTCGGTGATTGGACTTGGTGGTTCTCGGTGTTACTGTGATATTCTACTCAGGATACAGTGCTCGGTAGCATTATTACTTGGTGGTGTCTATTCGGTGGATTCCTACTCGGTTGTGTCTTTCACCAAGTGGTCTAAATCTCGATGTGCTTGTTTATTGAATGGTTATTGGAGTTCATCGACTTGTGTTTATGGATTGGGAGGATATTGGAGATCACATCCGTGATTTGAGGGGGTCATTAGGATCGTGTTGAGTTTCAAGGCATGTGGATTTGTGGTATTGGATCTTGTGTGGACCTAAATCTGGATTGATGTATTCTCCTATGTATTTTGTTATTAATTGCAGCCGACTGGTGCATTTAATATTTGTTCATTGTAGAGTGTATGGTTGATTGGGTCATTTAATTTTGTTTACAAGCCGACTTGTGGCAAGTGTTTATAAAAGAGATTCTAGGTTGATGTTTAGAGAGACAAAGAGAAATGATGGAAAGATAGATAAAGGATAGCAGAGTAAGCTAATAAGTTGAAAGATTGTAAGTTGATGCAGATAGTTGTAAGTGGGTAGAAAAAGATTGCAGATTGCTCGGTGGCTTACATGCACAAGTTCAGATATGATTTCTTCCACTTAGCTATAGGGTAGATTGATAAGGTTGGATCCTGTGAGATCTTGTTGAATCTGTTGATGTAATTGGCCCTAACCGGGAAGGCCTTACAGCCTGACATGTTGCATGTAATGAGAATTCTGAGGTAATATAAGTTGATATTGATATATCTTGTGTTGTGTTGTATCCATTGTGTTGCTATTGTTTTTGGTTGCAAGTTTGGATAGTCCTTTATTGAATCCTCCGATCTTGGACTGCATCACTTCCCTTGGTGGATCTCTATATTATGTTACATTCATTGATGATGTAACTAGGAAATTGCGGATTTATTTCCTCATCCATAAATCTAATGTATTTGAAACTATTAAAAAATGGAAAAGCTTGGTTGAGAATGAGATTGGTAAAAGACTAAAATATATTAGATCTGATAATGGTGGTGAGTATTGCAGCAAAGAATTTGAAGATAATTGTTCCTCTAATTGTATTCGTAGGTAGAAAATAGTTTCAAGGACTCCACAAGAAAATGGATGGGTTGAACGCATGAATAGGAAAATAATGGAGCATGCAAGGACTATGAGGTTGCATGTTGGGCTTCCCTTAAACATGTGGGAAGAGGTTGTAAACACTTTTTTTATTTAATTAATATAGGTCCCTCTACTCCTTTGGGTTGTGGTATTCCAGAGGAAGCATGGACAAGTAAGAAGGTGAGTTATTCTTTTCTCAAAACCTTTGGTTGTGAAGTATTTGTACATATAGATTCTGAAAATAGAACCAAGATGGAAGGTAAATCAAAGAAATATGTATTTATTGAATATGGCATTGATGAATTAGGCTATAGAATTTAGGGTTTTGAGAGTCATAAAATTTTGAGAAGCAGGGATGTCATATTCAATGAGAAAATGTTGTACAAAGATCAATTGTGGCAACATGAGAAGAACGAAAAATGATTATGTAGTGTTGGATGATATTCCTAAAGATGATGTTGCAGTGGTTCCTCATGATCTAGAACAATAGCAAAAATAAATACAACAAACTCCAGTGAATGTTAGACACTCTTTAAGGATAAGTAGACCTCCTAACAAATTTTCTCCCTCTTTATATTCTATTTTATTGACTGATGTTGGTGACCAGAATGTTATGATGAAGCTATGCAGCTGGATACCAAGGTTCAGTGGGAGGATGGAATGATAGAAGAAATGGACTCCTTGTTGAAAAATCAGACTTTGGAATTATGCAAGTTGCCTGCAGGTAAAAGGCTTTACATGAAAAATGGGTTTATAGGCTGAAAGAGGACAATGGAGGTAAGAAAAGATTAGTTGTAAAGGGATTTGCATAGAAAAAGGGCATTGATTTCGATGAGATTTTTTCTCCAGCTGTAAAAATGACTTCTATTTGTACCATTTTAAGTATTGTGATAGCTGAAGATTTGCATTAGGAAAAATTAGATGTGAAAACTTATTTTATCCATGGTGATTTGGAGGAGGAGATATATATGGAACAACCCCAAGGATTTGAGGTCATAGGTAAGGAAAAGTTTGTGTGCAAATTAAAGAAGAGTTTATATGACTTGAAACAAGCACCTCGACTATGGTATTCAAAATTTGATAGTTTTATGGTTGGGCATGGCTTCAGCAGGTGTAATTCTGACCATTGTGTTTATTTTAAGAGGTTGGATAATGACAACTACATCATTTTATGTTTATATGTTGATGACATGCTTGTAGCTGGGTCTAACATGGATCACATAAGAGAGTTAAAACAACAGTTAGCAAAATCATTTTCTATGAAGGATTTGGGGGCAGCAAAAAAAATCCTTGGTATGAAAATTTCCCGCTATAGGAAGAACAAAAAATTGAGTCTATCTCAGGATGATTATGTTGAAAAGGTATTGCAGAGATTCTTCATGGAGAATGCAAAAGTTGTCAACACATCTTTGCGTAGTCATTTGAAATTGACTAAGGAGATGGGTCCAAAGACACAAGAGGAGTAGGAAAAAATGTCCAAGGTACCCTATTCTTCAGTTGTAGGCAATTTAATGTATGCCATGGTATGCACTAGACCTAATATTGCACATGTAGTAGAGTAGTTAGTAGGTATATGAGTCATCCTAGAGTTGAGCATTAGAATGCGGTAAAATGGATTGTCAGATACTTGAGAGGTACATCCAATAAATATTTTTTGGGGGGGCTCTAGTACTAATTTACAAGAATATGTTGACTCAGATTTGGCAAGAGACATTGATACCAAGCAGAGTACAACATGATATATTTTTACTATTTGTGGGACAACGGTGAGTTGGATCTCCATATAACAAAAGGTGGTTGCTTTATCCACTATAGAGGTAGAGTATGTAGCTCCAACAAAGGCAAGAAAGGATATGATATGGATGCAATCCTTCATGGAAGAATTGGGCAAAACATAGGTTAACAATTATTTGTTTATAGATAGCCAGAGTGTCATTCATCGTGCAAAGAATTTGTCTTGCATTCAAAGACAAAACCCATACAATTGAGGTATGAATTTATTCTGTCGGTATTGGATGATGGACGGTTAAGGCTGGAAAAGATAGATACAGATGAAAATCCAACATATATGTTTACAAAGGTAGTGACAAGGGAGAAGTTGAACTCCTCTTCAGATTTAGTTGGTCTTCATGGAAAACAATAAATAGAACAACAGAGTCTAGGGTGTTTCTTTCCAGTGAGAGCTATAAGGGGTAGCGTTATTACTATAGGATCGGTCTCCAAGTGGGATAATTTTTAGTGTAGATTTTGATAAGTCCCAAGTGGGAGATTGCTGGTTTGTGGTGACTGATCGGGCAAGTATTGTACACTTTTTGCAATTCATGGGGTTCGGGGAAACGACCCAAAACAATTTTGCTTAACTCATCAAGCATTTTTTGGGTTGAATCATCAACAATTTCCCTAGGTTGATTCGTTAATAATTTCCCTAGGTTGACCCGTCAAGCAAGTTTTAGGATTAGGTTTTTTCTATAAGAAAAATGGCGTTAGGGTTATGACTTGTTAAAGTGAAGAAGTATTGTAGCATTTGTAGTAGTATTGAGCTGCAAGGGATCACCAGTTGTAATTGGTTAAAATTACTAGATAATAATATTGGACTCTTTGTTTGGTGGACATAGCCTAGGTTTGGGTGAACCATGTTAAATATGTGTCTTCTGGCTCTACTTTTGTATATTTTATTCCTTTTCAATATTGGTTGTATTTGCATGTGACTGTTAGATTTTTGTCTACTAATCCTAACATTTTGTAGCATTTGCAATTTTAGATAACTTAATTTGTCCCCCCTCTCAATTTACAAGCAACAATAAGAATAGAAGCCACTAAGACACGAATCCAGAATTGACATCATCACTCTATCCTTTCTCGTGGTGTTGATTTGATTTCACTTGAGGTGGCTTTGTATGCTAATGTACCTTGTGAAATTGGGGAGAGCTTAGATCCTATTAGGTGATCCCTATTTTCTCTTTTACATTTTAGTGAATCGAACTCAACATTTTCATTGTGATTTGGTGTCTAGATCTATTTTGTATGCATTGCATTTTTCATTATATGTATTTAGATATCTTTTACACTCTTTTGATTTTGGTAGTTAGATCTCCTTTCCATGCATTTTGATACCTAGATCTATTTTGTCTATTTAAGCATTTAGATATCTAAATTTGTGTTAGATCGACTTTAATTTTATACTTAATTTGTTGCTTAGATTTACTTCACAATTCATCTAGCTTCAGTTTTTGGCTTAAGTATTAGGTCTCCTTTGTGCATAGATTTAGATCTATCTTCTTTTCATTTTGTGCATGAGTGTTAGTACATTGAGTCCCACCTATACCATTCCTGTTAGGAGAATTTGTAGACTTATGAGTTCTTCTAATCCCGAGTCCTCTTTCCTTCTTAGAAATCTTGAGGAGACCGACATGCATAATAATGATCTTCCTCCACCTCTTGAGAATAACTCTTCCAATTCTTACCATGATGAGTATGAGAGCCTAAAATTTACACCTAGTCAAATCCAAAAGCTTTCTCATGAATTTGACAAATTTTAACAATGATTAGGTCAAGAGAACCCCAACCCCAAGGCTATTTCTATAGTTAGTGGTTTGAAAAAGCTAATTCATAATGATGAACATAGAATAGATTTCTTACGCGTTCTTTCTCAACTTGTTCTTAAGAATGTCAAGCCACTTCAAAATTGTGCTCAAGATATTGGTAACACTAAACCTTTTTTTACTGTTGAGCCTTATAATCCAATTCCCACCTCAATGCCTAGTGTTTCTACCTATACTGCACCAATCATAATCACTTCCTTTCAACCTTCTAATCCTATACAGGTTCCCATTCCTAATACTTCCCTCCTCTAGTATGTCACGTGTTTCCTTACCTTCATTCATTCCCACTTACAATAGTATGTATTTTTATTATTCTAATGTTCCTTTCATTTCACATAATGCTCCTAATGTTACCCCCATATATCCTACTCTTTCCACCGAATCTACAATAAATAGTCTTTCTCGAACTGTGTCATCTTTACAACAATCTTTTTACTTCCATTAATCAATCTAAGTTTAACATACCCACTCATGATATTTATAGTCCCTTATCCTTGGATATTATTTGTGTTTTCATTCCTCAATATATGGAGATTCATCGTTTAGACACCTAAAATGGTAAAGGAAATATGTTAACCCATGTTAAGACCTTTCAAACATTGTGTTGTGACTTTTCTCATGATCAAAGGTTCATGACGAAGATATCTACTAGAACCTTTTGAGATAAGGCATTGCAATGGTATTTCTCCTTGCCTCCTTATTCCATTGATTCCTTTCAAAAACTTTCCAATTCCAACATTCAACAATTCCAAAACAATATCGGTCCTAAGATATCCTTGACTAATTTGATGCATTGTAAATATGGTCCTAAAGAAAAAGTTAATTATTTCATTGGTATATTCAAACATTTGCATGCTCAAATTTCTTGTTCTATACCTGATATTGATGTGCAATGTATGTTTGTTGCTAATTTACAAAAAGGTATTAGGGACAATATTTTATTTTCTGAATTCTCTTCTTTTACTCAATTATGTGCAGTGATTCATAATTATCATCTCCAAGTGAGTCAATTTGAGAGAACCACTCCAATGGCTCTAGTTGATAAGGGTGATGCCACATCACAATCCTTTCGGAAGTATCAAAAACCAAAGGGCTTCATCAGTATTGATTCTTCATCTAATCATGTTGATGAGAAAGTGGCAACAAGATCCAAAGATGTGGCTCATTTTTCATCTTACTTTAAACTTGCTCATACTTTTACTCAGCTTAATGAATCTTTGTGTAATGTGATGATGAAGTGTCTTAAAACTAATAGTTTAACACTTCCTCACATTAACCCAATTGGCCCTAGAAAAAATCAATCCGAATATTTCAATCCCAAAGCTTTCTGTTAATATCACCATCAACCTGGTCATGATACTGAAAAATGTTCCCATTTGAAATATGTCATCCAAGACCTTATTGATTCCAATGCTATCTTTGTTAAAGGTGTGAATGATCAAGGAAACAAATCTATAGCACCTCCTAATCACAAATTGCAAATTTATACGAATCATTTACCCTCTCATTCCACTCATACCATTGAGTCTATCGAGCCTTTGTATTCTTCCTCTCATGTTGTTTCATATAATGATGAATCTATTGAAGACAACAATGTGGTTAATCTTATTGATCAAACTGAATCCAAAACTAAACCCAAACCTGAACCCAAGATTCCCATTACATTTTATCTTAGTGAAACTATTAAGGCTCCTCATGGTCCCCTTTACATTGTTGCAAGATTTAATGGCTTTCTTTTCCATGGTGTCCTTATAGATCCCACTTGTATGGTGAATATTATAAATGAAGAACATCTTTACTCTAGACAAATGCAACATGATTTTTATGAAAAATCTAATGTGACAATTCAAACTTGTAATGGTTCCACTTATCCTACCCATGGTTCTATCACTTATCCCATAGAAGTTTGTGGTAAAAATTTAGATGTCATATTTTTTTCATCCCAACTTATGATCAATTTCAAGACCGACTTGGTCTTCCTTGGCTCACCTCCATGAAAGTTATAGCCTCTCATATCCATAAGTATTTAAAATTTCTCGACAATGGATAAATCATCACTATTAATCATAGTCTTTTCTAGCATCTATTCCCACGAGAGTTCGTTGAACTTGAGGGTAAAAGTACAAACCTGTGTCACACTTTTATAAAGGAAAAGGACCACAACATGCAAACTGTTCAACTTTAATGACATAAAAGGTGGAATTTGTATTTATAATTTGAGGATGATGTAAACTAAAGAAATGTGTAAAATTGGATTTAGTTTATGTCTATAATTTTTAAAAAAAAATTTGAACAAGAATGTACATATTTTTTTAATTTTTGAAGTCCATTTTTCCATTGCTGAAAACTGCTAAAAAACTGGGGTCTAGTTCCCTCCAAACAAGTATATGCAAATAATGTATTTTTCCTCTGATTTCAAAATAAGTTATAGATAAAATGTATAGCTAGTGCAGAAAAGAAGAAATATTGGTTTTCAATGTATATTTTCTCCGTTATAACTGCTCAAAGTTGAACTTATCTAAAATCCACAGTTTTCATCTCCCTCCAAATTTACTCTATCAAATCTACACCATTCAAAAAAAAATTTACATATTCTTGAAGAAGACTCTCTCCTCTAGTGTTAAATATAGTTTTAAATTTTTTTATATGATTTACTATTTTATTTATTTATTTGAAGCAACATCTTCTCGAATGTTAAAATACCCACTTCTTGTATTTTGAAATTATAATATATTATATCTAATCAAAATATTATAAAATTTATATGAAAATAATCTTGACTCTGAGCTCTACAAAAGGGTATTTTTAATATTTTTTTAAAATATCATTAAAAAGAGTAGGGGTTATTGAAACATCGATTTTCTAAAATAATTTTATTTCTTTGGTAATTGGTATAAAACATGCATTTAATAGACATTTTCAATTGGAAAAGTTTAACCACTTATCTAGCTTAGCTAGAATGAATCTAGCTAGACCATATGTTTGAAAAAAAATAATTTTTATTTAGAAATACTCAAATTTAGCTGTGCTGATAAGTTGTCCTGAAACGTGACACAACTTTGTGCTTTTACCCTTGACTTATTTTGGCCCTCTATACCTCAAGACACTCACCCTCGCAAAGAGAATATCGTTTGATATTATAAAAAATACAAAATCCAAAAGATTTGTGAGCTTAGCAATCCTAAGGGTATTCCACATCCTTTCCTAGGACCTAGACTTTTTCCTACACCACCTACACCTCTTTATACTTTTGTTCCACCTCCTGTAACCTAAGAACATTCTACCCATCCTATCTCTCAACCTAGTGGGGTTCCTTTAGTTCATCCCCCTAAGGAAGAAAAAGATTTGATGTTGATTGATCTCAAACCAAATCAAATCTCTAGCAAGACTAAACATAACCGTTACGCTTGTGATCGTCATTGCAAACGTCGTGCTAGAGCCCATGAGTGCACTTCCCATATCTTCTCCTTTCCTAAAGCACCTATTGATTATTTGACTCCCTTTGTCCAAACTATGCATACCCCAAGGGAGGAAGTCAATTTGAAAAAAATGAAATTGAAAAAACATGATAATTCTCTACGTATCTTGGATTCTATTACAATTAATTTGGATGATGAAGATAGCCTAGATGATGATGCTTTTGATGCAAATAAAAAAGATATTCATGCTAGTGATTTTGATGACATTTATGAGCTTATTGATGTTAATCATGATTTTCCAACTATGTTTTCACAACAATTATCTCTTAGTCCTAGTGACGAACAAAGTGACCCAACTTTACAACATGGTCTTTGTTTGGAACTGGCTATTATTCCATCTACCATGCTTGATGTTTATCTTCTTGCGTGTTTCCAACCTTCCCTAAACATTACAGATCGAGATGGGGGGTAGGTGATATGTTTGACTATCTCCTCTTATACGGTATATTTTATGTGTTTGATTGTTTGTCGTGATTTGCTTCCCCCGTGATGTGTTGCATGTTATATATTTTGATTAGATTTATTTAAACGACGCTTGTTGCTTCATTGGCACAAGGTGATAAAGGAATCAATCTGTTGTGAAATTTATCTATTTGTATCACATTTATTCTATATGTTCTTACATGTTATGTTGTACATGTGTCATTGTTCATAAATGTTCCTTTGTGTTGTTTGATTGGCGATGATAAAAAATGATACTTACCTATTATTATTGGTCTCCATGATTCCAACCTAAAAAGCTTCTTCTTAGTGACTCTTACGTAACAATATTCCATTGTGTTTGTAGTTTTGCTAACTTGGGGGAATGATGACATTTCATTTTGATATAATATACATATATTATCATACAGACCCCAGAGTTCGTAGATCCCTTCCTTTCTCTATTTTTCCATGTGTTTCATTTCCCTCAGTTTTTCCTTTCTTGGGGCATCTCATAGTGGAAACATCTTTTGTTGGATGCATCTATGCTCTGTTAAAGCTATTTCTCCCGTTAAGGCATTTGAAATTGTTTTGATGTGGGGGCGTACACTCTACTCATTGTTTCACACTTTGCACACACACACACACACACACACACACACACACACACACACACACACACACACACAGATTTGATGTTAACTATCATGGATCCTTAGACTGATCCCTCTTTCATTGGTCCTTTGACTGACCACACACACTTGGTCCTTTGACTGACTGCTTTTTGGATCCTTAGATTGATCCTCTTCAATAGTTTGACTAGCAACTATGTAGTTTGCTAGACTTTCAATTCCATGTTTTGCAATGCCTTTTCCATTGCATGATCCATAGTAAGGCAATTCCTTACTGGGCTAGTGGTCATGCCCTCTTTCTCTCTCTTTCTTCATATCTCGAGAGATGCCTCTCTTATTTTGGTTTTGGATTTGATGAAAACTTAAGTCACTTGGGGGCTTGATATTTCTTTGTCTCCTTGACCTTGATAAGACCATTCATATGCATTGATCTACTTTATCATGAGCATGATCTTGTCTCGTACTCCCGCTAAAGTGGGGGCTAAATGTACCATCCCAAAAATTTATTGCCCATTATTGGTGGCTCTAATTATGACCTATAGCCCTTATTTTGTGATTTCAAGGTCTTTTTGCCCATTTTGATTGATCCCAACAACCTACAATTCAAATTGGGGCATCTGCCTGTCATGTCAATGTCCCTGTCCAAATTTGGGACAAAATCCTAGGGTGCACAATGTTTTAAACATTTTGTCCCTAGGTTCACAATGTTCTAGGAATTCTACACCCATGTATATTCTCCCATATTGGGCATGAAGCCTGATATCATATTTTTACATTCACTTCTTCTTCGGTGGTTGGAGTGGCTTGGTTTTAGATGCCAAAATGAGGGGTAAAGTATAAAAACCCTATATCTCTCATCATTTTGACATCTCCTATCATTTGCAAGAAATAATATCATAAATACTCTCAATCTATTAAGTGCAAACATTCATTTTCAGATTTTTAAGAGCATTCAAGCAAGCTAGATGAATTCAAGATCTCAAGCCAAGGAATTCTTCTTCTATTTCATTAAGGAAATCTTCTTCAATTTGGAGAAATATTTTATATCCCATGGTGGTGTCTTACTGGATCTTTCAAATAAGAAAATAATATCTCTCTTTGCAAGTGTGATCAAGCATTTCAAGAAAATCAAGATCTAGGGGTGGAATTTATAGATCCATGCATGTGTGACGACATCCTTGATCCTACATATCTCCTACAAGGTCTAAATATACATTCAAGCAATAAAAATCAATCATATTTTATGGATTTGAGCGATACAAGCATTCATCCATAAGGGTAAGCACATTAACACAATATAGAGCCTTTGTGTTTACTTTATGCTTTACATTTCATATTTCAAGGTTGATTCCTAAACAGGGGGTTGACCAAGGTAAACCCATTTAGCCAACTTTTTTCTCATTTCTTTGTATCCATGTATAGGCCAAGAAGTTGTAAATGCAGATTCAAGCTCCACATGTCCTGACACAGATCAATGCCAAATATGGGATAGAATCATCAGGTACAAAATATTTCAGCCATTCTGCACCTAGACATAAAACATTTCAATTATTCTCCACCCTCAAAAATAGGCTCTTATTTTTACGATAGAGAGAAGACAACTTACATGGCCCAAATATGAAAGTACAATTGATTCAAGGACCCTAACAGTAAAAAAAACAACAGTAGAACAACATATTTTTTATCTCTTCAAGGTACACTTATCTTTATCACATTTCAATTTCCATTTACTTTTTAGCATTTGCAATTTTAGGTAACTCAATTTGTCTTCCCTCACACTTTCCAAGTAACAAAAAGAATAGAAGCCCCTAAGACCCGTATCTGGAATTGACATCACTATATCCTTTCTTGTGGTGTTGATATGATTTTACTTGAGGTGGCTTTGTATTCTAATGTATCTTGTGAAATTGGGGAGAGCTTAGATCTTATTAGGTAATCCCCATTTTCCATTGTACATGTCCATTTATCACTTTCAGTCCTAGATCAATCTTATCCAACCAATCAATCTCATTTTATCTATAAGTTAAGGTCAAAATCCTCATTTTTGAGAACCAAGATCCTTCAATTATCCTTGAATTATCCTCACTATCATTTTTCCATCAATGCTTTCATCATATTTGTGCACTTTTCATATCAAGAAAAACAACACATTAGAGTAGAAAGAAGAAACAATGAGGCACCATCAAAGGAGTACTTTCACTTTAGTTTGATTTATTATATTTTGTGCTTCACGATGATAACTTCATTGGTTAGATTAGGCTAATTTAGCTTGATATTCTGCTTTTGTGGTTGGCATTTTGATATCGTGTATTTTCTAATGCCATTTTTATTGATCTACATTTGGCAAACTTGACATGAACATGACAAATTGATGAATCTGTAAGTTTCTATATTTGTAGAAAGGTTACCTTCATATATATGCATTGAGGCTCAAATATACACAATTGAGCCTCAAAATTTCACAATTTCCACTCATAGTTGCACAATTGATTCCAATACCTACGCAATTGACATGTCATATGTGCAATTGAAATTTTTTTCTATTCATTTAACTTAGTTTGTTGCAAATTTGTTCTTTATGCCTTGCATTTTTAGCTTTGTTTGTGTGCAAGATTCCTCTTTTATGTTTTATCCTCATATGCATAGCCCATGTATTGACAACATGCTCTATTTCAGAATTTTTTGTTAATTGCTTGATCAAATTCACTAAATTAAGGGGGTTAAAATGAACAAATCACATATAGTCTAATTAGGTGGACCAATGAACAAAAATATAAATATTGTCTAATTAGGCAAATCAATGAACCTTACAAATCACATATAGTCTAATTAGGCGGATGAATGAACCCTAAAATTCTCAAATAGTCATTAGGGATTGAATAAGCATAGGCAAATAAACAACCTTTCAGTTCTTTTGTTTTATTCATGAATGATTATTTTAAGTTTTTGTGCATTTGTCTCTATTTATTGTGCATTTGGCTGAGTTTTTTGTGCGATGTATGACTTATCTATGCATTTGACTGTTACTACTGCACAATTATTTTAGATTCCTACACTTGACTGAATGGTTGCGTATTTGATTGGTAAGAGTTGCATCATGTTTTGAGTCTTCATTTGATCTTTCAATTCTCTACTTCTAGAAGAATAGTAGGATCTTGGGTTACTGATGATTTGTGCATGTGACTTTGGAAATTGTGGGACGAATACAAATACTTTAAACTATTGATGAATTTGATGCAAGATGCTAGACAAATGATTTTTTATAATAAACAGCGTGTCTATTTTTATAGCTTAGAGCACATTTCCCTTCTAATTGGTAAATGAACCATGCTTGTTTGAAGTGTTTTGTGTGCTTGCACATTGTAGGGTGGACCCATAATTACGCTAAGTATCCTCTCCCCTTGTCTTCAAGATCTTTGGTGTAAGAGAAAATTATAATGACACACATTTTTTACTTTTTAGTGAGAACTTGCAATGGTGGAAAAAGAGGTACTTAGCCCAAGGGAATGAGTCAAAGAAGAGTTTTCCTTTGATATGCTATATAATTGGTTTGGAAAAATCTAGACTGATTGGTTATGTTTACCTATACTAACAGTTCCCCAATACCCACATTTATGTGAGGTATATCAAACCCCTAATAGAGTTGGGATAGGCTCTTAAGTGAGTCACTATAGCATCGATAGGTGTGAATCCCCCAAAGAATTATTATGAACCAGTTGTATTTAGAGGCCCAAATCCCATACTTGGTTGTTAATTAAGAGTGTAGCGTACCCCTTAGATACTCCTCATGTACCCTTCATTGTGAGACAAAAAAACCCTTAGTTACAAGGTTTTTGAACCTTCAAGGTAAGAGAAAAGGTGTGCCAATGTCATGTTGGGGGAGCGAACACCACTTGATCTCTATATGTTCACTTTGTTTGTGGTATTTTTATGTAGCGGGGGCTTCAACAAGTAGTATCCACTTTCTGTCCTAGGTTGTAAATTCTTTCAAGTATTTTCAAATGTGATGACTAGTGAATTTAAACATGGGCTAATCTAGGTCCCTCATATCTTAGTCTTAATTTTTAGAGTCAAACAACCATTTTATTTGATGTGTCTTATATGAGTGTGCAAAATTATTTTCAAACAAAAACCCACTCAAAATTCAAAACCGATTGTCCAAAAATAGTTTTCATAGCTAACCAGTCAAAACAAATCTAGAAACATAAAAAATTGAAGGTTCAAAACATTGGAGATCAAAAACTTTGAGAAATTTGTTTCAACCTTGCAGATCAAAACATAGATGTCACCTTAGGTTAAAGTTTGTGTCATCATTTTTCCTAAGTCTTAGGTTAACCACTACCTCGATTCGCATTATTCTAAATTTAGGTTTTTGCATGGGAAAACCTCAAGTCCTCCATATTAGATCATTTTATTTCCTTAGTGTTAGTCCTTAGCTTGAATTCAGATCCTAAAATTAGATTGTGAAAATCTAAAAATCAAATCTTAGATCAAAGCCTAGGTTTTTGTTAAGGGATCTAGACCTTGTCCAACCCTGTCTTGTATCACCATTAACAATTCAAAACCCTAGCTCATCAATCGAGTGATAGGTACAACTTTTTCAATTTCCACCATTTATCCCTTTGATCCTATAAGGTTTCAATTTCTTGCTAGTCTCTTATGGCTATATCCACAGATTTGCATTTTTAAGGTTTTCAAAATTCCAAAACTCAAAAACATAGGTTGTATTTGTCATCCTTAGTTGCATTTGTCCATTTTAAAAATTCCTGAAAAATCTCAAAAACATAGGTTGCATTGTCCTCCTTAGTTACATTTCATCCCAAATCTTGAAAAAACAAAAAAAATTCCAATAAAAAAAGACAAAGCATTGGCCTGCTTTCATCACCAAACATCCATGATCTTAGTCTAAATTCCAAAACAAACATGATGAATGAGTGTTAGTAGTATTATAAAGAAGGTGACCCTCCAATCGAAAGAGCATCACCCCTATATCAACCTTCCTACTCTCATGTGACCATGCCATCATAATCAACCTATCAATCACAACAATCCAACTTATAAATGTCCCAAAAATTGGATGGCACTTACGATGTTCAAACAACTGTCATCCCTATTTCTCCATCACCAAAGGAAAAATTAGCTCGAGAAGTAGAGATCTTGGAAAGAAAAAGTTAAAGAAATTGAAAGGGTAGATCCTAGCTGTCAAACTACTTCAAAAATTTGGAGGCCCAAATGCTGGGATCCCCATGCCTTTTTACCATTTTTTGTGATTCAAACAAACAAACTCATGTTATAACTTACTATGTGTGTGTGTGTGTGTGTGTGTGTGAGAGAGAGAGAGAGAGAGAGAGAGAGAGAGAGAGAGAGAGAGAGAGAGAGAGAGAGAGAGAGAGAGAGAGAGAG
>MU224704.1:3685656-3697753 GCA_018584345.1 Thuja plicata
GAGAGAGAGAGAGAGAGAGAGAGAGAGAGAGAGAGAGAGAGAGAGAGAGAGTTCACTTCACACATGCATTTCAGCTGCTTTCTAGTTTACATTTGTCTGTTTAGGCTGATATTGCCAACTTTACATCATTTGACATAATCCTTACATTTTCACATCTAGATAGTTTCAAATCATTCAAATCGAAAGAGGACAATCAAAACGATAGTGTGGAAAACCCTCCCAAGGGACAAAAGTTGGGCCTAATTGATTGTCCCCAAATGTAATGGTATGTGAAAATGGTATATTGATAACTTCTTTAATGGTATTTCCAACCCTTAGGTTTGGATTTTCCTTGATAATCCAACCTAAAAGATTGGACCTATATGTCAATACCCATAAGTGTATTTTTGTAGCTCCTAAAAAATGACACAATCTCAACTGTGCTCTCTATCAAGATTGCATGTCTTTCAATGTCAAGTTAAAAATAACATATTAATGTTGAACTCTCTTGTGGCTTTCCAACCATGTAACTTTTTGTACGTTTGAATTATGTTAAGGTTTTGATCTTTAATTTCTTTTACTAGTGGCTCTAATTTTTGTCAAAATATTACATATGATATTTTTTGTTCCATTTTTTATCCATTTATCAAAATTTGAAACAAATTATATTTTTGCAAACTAGACGATATTCTATACATGGTCATTTTAATTATTTTTTGACTAGTTTTCAAGAACATTAAGGGGCGCGTGCTCAATTTTTTATTTTTTTTATGTGTCCATCTCAAACTCTAGGAAAAAGTTACATTCATTAAAATATTAGTTGAAAAATAGAGAATAAAATACATTGTGTTAACTAATTTTCATTAAAATAATTTGTGAAATACTAAAAAAGGTTAACCTTTTAGTGGGATCACATTAGGCACCATTTTATATTTTTTGATAAAAATAGGAGAATTCTATGTGCTCCTTCTATTTGAGCCCCTTAATCTCCACCATTTAAAAAATATGGCAGTTTAGAAAGTAGATGTAGAGCAATGTGACTCTTATTCTTGTTGTGTTTTCAAATTTCGATTGTAACTATCTTCAATTTTTCATCCAAGACAAGTTTTTTCTCATTTCAACAAAAAAAATGGTCACTTAAAACCCCCCTTTGGTGTCTCATTTACTCATTACAAAAAAAAGTAGACTTTTTTATAATAGATTTTCTTTCTAGGAATATAGAAATATTTGAAAAAAATGATCACCTCTATGATAAAATCATAATGGTTGTGCCAATTTTTTTTTCTTTTATAGCAACGTTCAAGTGCTAAATTTCATGCATGCCAAAAATAATTCACTTTACTTTATTTGTAATCATATTATTTATATTTTTTTCCTAGTGAAATTCCTTTGTACTTTAATAAAACAAGATTTATTTATACCTTTTTGAAAAAATCGTAAAGAGACATGAGCTTAATCTCAAATAAAGAACTTCCAAAAAATAACTAAAGTTATGTTGAGAGATACTAAGCTTAGGCGTGTTTGAGTTGTAGGCTCTCTAATATACTTATCTCAGTCATTACTAGTCAACACAACAAAGGATTTTGTCATCCTATAGTTACACTATTGCATCTCTAAGGTATGATGAAATAACTCCCTAGGGCTGAACGCTTATTAGTGCACTACATAATCAAATGGTTGAGATTTTTTTTATCAAGAAAAAAAATCCTAGGTGCTTTCTATAAACTATGAGGTATGTGAAATGTAATGTCTCCTTTTGAGATATTCCTGATTTTTTACCAAAAACAACAATCATAACAAATGTAATATATTTACAGATAGAATTCTATAGTTAAATTACATAATTGTAATGTCAATATAGAGAAAAGCCTAATCTAGGTCATGTGAAAAATATTAATTAGCATCAAAGCATTTGAATACAAATAACATTTATTAAAATCAAAGTATCGTAAAATCATTCATATCTATTTTATAGCTTATTTGCATAGTCAACCATATTAGGAATCTAAGGAAAAATCTTAATAGGACATCATGAATGTAATTTCCTTAACCAAGCTTGAGAGTCTAGAATGAACCTCCAATCCATTTGTCCCCTTGGTCCAAAAGTATGGTAGGACTTCCAATCCATCCATATTGGGGTGACATACATGATGAGGGAAGACAAGTATTTTTTTTGTATTGTACAGTGCAGATTTGAACTTAAGACCTCCCGGGAAGGAGGCATTCCATCTTTCCATTGGGCTACGAGGTTATCCCCTGGGAAGACTAATGTTGTTGCATCTTCCTATTTGCAAAACATTTTACATTGAGTCCAAACATGTTTGTTGATTGAAATTGGGTAAATTGCTTATCCTATATTTCTTGATAGATTGGGAATTTAATCATAAAGTAAGACTTCAAAGATTCCTAATAAATTTGTGTAGAGATAAATACAATGATACTTGCATGCCAATTATTTCCCTTAATATTATAGACTGTTGCTCTCAAATTTTAACTCAAATATAATTCCAAAATCTTCTCCAATTCAAACTTGATTATTTGATGCCTTCCTCAATTGAGTTTTCTCTCCTTTTATACCTCCCTTAGTGGAGGGAGTCATAACCCTTCATTAATGGTGAGTCACATCTCTTCATTTTGCAAGAGTCATACCCTTTAAGTTTAATCATTTCCTTGAAGTATTATTTAAATTAATTTATTGACATTCCTTCTTTGGTATACAAGTCATTAAAACCCTTAGTTGGCCTCTAAGCAAATCATTGTCGTTAATATTAGTCAGCCTATTTAACTAATCTAAGTCGGCCTCTATAATGAATTGCCAATATATTTAACCTTGGTTGGCCTAATAATTTGAGTTAACCTCTACTAAAATGCTATTATGTCTAATTTTTATTTCAATGCTAAGATTTATTATTCATAAGGGTTCTAATATGTTTTTGTTTTTGTTTTTGCTTTTGTTAAGGGTTGGTAACCCTAGTTTGGGCATGACAGTCTTCCCTCCTGAAATTGCTTGCCCTCAAGCAATTCTAACATGGAATAATCATGGATATAGTGTTCAAGATGACTCTAAATATGGAAAAGCTCGGTGTGTGCAACTTCTAACTTTTTATGAGAATCTATTTCAAATTTCAACTTAGGCCTCGCTACTTGATATTATCTCAAGTTACAATTTTAAACTAAGGTATATTTTGCCTTTAATTCCAAGTGAGTAATATCTTAACACCATAACCAATAATTAAAAATTTGTAAAAAAATATGTAATTCTAAGGCAAGTCTTCTCCCATCTTTTGAGAGGAAGAATAAGGTTATATTAGTAATGACATTAATTATATTTACAAGAAAATGATTTGGTTGACCCTATGTTAGCATAATGGAATTGGTATATCTTCAAGTCAAAGAAAGGGTGAGCTTTACACATTAAAATGGAGATTAGAAACATGACCACATCTATGGCCTTAATGGTGATGTTTTCTATTAGTGTTGGTTTTCCTTTTGACTCACCCTAGATGCAAAAAATAAAAACATTATGGTGACACAATGCAGATGATATTATTTGTGGGAGAGCCAAGAAAATGATTTTAATATAGTATTGAAGTGCAATATAGTACAATTATGTAGGTATTAAAAATTCTTATCAGTTGTCATAAAAGTTATCATACAAGAGCAACTACATTGTAACTAACAATGTGATATTACATTTATGCTAACATTCCCCCTATTAGAATCAATTTGGACAAGAGATGAGTTTATTTTATGACTGCAAATACTCAGGGAAGTGCCTCAAGCAGATCTTTTAATGAGTTGATTCCTAACCTAAGACTAAATGAAGCAATCTCCAATGCGTTGTTACCTACTTTTGATATGATGTTGCAGCAGCCAGTCATTTTTTCTATGTTGGAGGAAAAAGAAAATGCTCTCAAGAATTCATTTTTAAAAGATGTATGCATTGGTACATATGCAACTCCTTTTCTTCCACTTCACTACTTCAAATCACAAAAGTGCATTTGAAGGAGTTGTTGGGATTTAGAATTATTGGACCTTGGGACTGTGGAAAAATATTGGTTCTTCCACTTGGAACGAAATAGGAAGATTCACAAAGTATAAACTATGATGCCAAATAAGTTGTTCAATGGGGTCTTCTCTTTCTCTGTTTAAGCCTAGGTTCAACAATCTCCCTAGATCTTTATTTTCTTATTCTTTCTCTTACTATTTGATATGTTATCTGCAATATTTTTATTTTATTAATATACATATCCTATATACGCCTTGCACATTTTTTTTTTTTCCAAAAACAAAAACATTCCCCTCTTATTACATTGTTCATGTAAAAGTACATAGGGACCTCACCTTAAGGCTTACGTTACAAAACCTATTGGTTACATAATATGAAAATACATTTTAAGATCTTCTCTTAAACAAGCAAATCCTGAACCAACTAAGGCTCCATCAAGCTATCTCTTTACCCTTCAAAATGTGTAGCTTCAAGGTGTGTTCTTAAGCTCTCAGTTCCAAACTCTTGAATTACAAAGTCTTGAGTTATTCAACACCAATCCTTAAGAGCTCCAACAAAGCTATATAATTGTTTGATGACTGTAAAATGGTATTATCTTGAGTGTATACTCTAAAGCTCACTAGACAACAATCCATATTGAGCTCAACACCAAATATTAAACATGTCTCCAAAATGAAACTTAACAACACATAGGTGTCGCAAATGTTTTAAGACTGGTCACATCTCTTCCCATTGTGGCTTTGATACCAAGAAGAAGAAATCTTCTCCCTTTTGGTGGAAGGGTGCTTCTACCCAACATTACACTGTCTTGAAAAGCTCCACTCAATCTGGGATGGAGGTTGCTCCTGATAGAGATAATTAGTTTCCTGTTGTTGAGGAGGTTGGATCAGGACCTGATCTGCCTCTTTTTGCTCATGTTGGGTCTGTTGGGGTTGTTGGTTTTGTTCATGTTGCTGGTTCTGATCTTGCTTCGTTGGATGATGCTAGGCCTTTTGTTGGTGGTTCTGAGGGTGATGGTTCTGTTGGCCCCATTGGTATTTTGACAGTTGATGGGGTTGCTAGTTTTGTTCCTACTGTTGGGGTTGCTGGTTTTGTTCCTATTGCTGGTCTTGGTCCTGCTTCACTGGTTGATGTCAGGCCTTCTACTGGTGGTTCTGAGGGTGTTGGTTCTATTGGCCCTATTGGTATTTTGACAATTGCTAGATTTGACTTTGCAGTTCCTTTTCTTGTTCGCCCTTTGGCTGGGGCTAATGTCATACTTGTGCTGGCAGATTCACTTGAAGTTTCAACTCCTTTTCTAGGTGTTGGATCTTCAGCTTTGGAACCGTTGTGCTGGAAGGATAAGGTTGTGCTAAAGAAGGTTGGATCACAGTTAAAGGAAAACATTATAAGAAGTGATCCCCTTCTTTTGACATGATCACGCGGTCCCATTTGAAGGGGAAAAAAAGATAGTTCTTCCTCCTTGTGCTGCAGTTTTCTAATGGTTTATCTTGTGTAGTAGCTTGGGTGTCTTTTCTGTGGGTTGCTGATTTCCTTTTTGGTTGAGTTCTTTTGTGTGTTTCTTGGGGTTTTTAGGCCTTTGTTCCTGGTTGTTCAGTTGTGTTTTGGGAACTCCTAATGCTCTATCTTAAGCTTTCTCTTTGTACAGGGTTTCAGATCCCTTCAAAACCTGTTTTTACCTATTAATCAAAACACATACGTTCTTCAAAAACTATCAGTATAAAAAAGGAAATCTAAAGGAAGCAAGAAACTTAACCAAAAAATGCTTCTCATACAAAACACCATCTCAACTTGCAAGAAGCTATCTTGAGACGATGGAAACTCCTCTATGAAATCCAATGCCACTAGCCTCCAAAATGACCCTATTACACTTAATCTATTTGAGGACTCATGTGAGTCTTTGAAGGCAACAAAAAATGTAGTAAAGATAATCTTGAAATCACAAGCAATGTATGATATGTGTGTAGCCATGATTAAAAGATGACAATGTTGATTTCAAGCAATGATGGACCCATCCACTGGTCAACATTATACGTCCAAATATAAAACATTTTCCCAGAACATAAACTATTCAAAAGATCTCAACTATGATAATTGTGTCCATGTTATTGTTATGCAAGACCAATAAGAACAATTATAACAAATTACTTATAATTTGATAATGTTAATGGTTAATACATGGGTTTCTTTGAGGTTAATTGTTAAATCTATTGTGTAGCACACGATAATAGTCATTTTTTGCCATGTTTGGTCCTTTGTTCAACCCCATAATTGTATTACTAGTATCTCCACTTCTAATAATATTTTAGCTTGTAATGTTTGGGAAACTTCTTCTCTTTAGTGGGTAGAAAAATGATACTTCTATGTATAGTTTCCCTACATTGGGCATTTTCTAGAGTTTTACGAGATTTTTAGGAAATGTTTGAGCTTTAGCAAGGTTGTCTTCTCTCCTTGATCCTTAGGCTAGTAGGATCAAGGCTCTGATACTATAATGTCCCCTTTTGGGATGTACCTAATTTTTGCCTAAAAATAACAATTCCAACAAATGCAATTTATTTATAGATAGAATTTTCTAATAAAATTACGTAATTGTAATGTCAATTTAGAGAATATCCTAATTTAGGCCTTATAAACAATATTAATTAATATCAAAGAATTAAATCAAGAATATGTGATTGTATACAAATAATATTTATTAAAATTGAAGTATTCTAAAATCATTCATATCTATTTCATAGCTTATTCCCATAGCCCACCATATTAGGAATCTAATTGGAAAGCTTGATAAGATGTCAAGAGAGTATCTTCCTCAACCAAGCTGAGGGGCATGGAATGAACCTCCAATCCATTCGGCTTGCTGACCCACAAGTATGGCAGGACGTCTAGTCCATCCATCTCGAGATGGCTACCTTGATGAGGGAAGACTAGTATTGCTACATCTTCCTACTTGCAAAATATTTTTCATTGATTGCAAACATGGTTGTTGGAGATTAGGTGAATAATTACTTATCCTATATTTCTTGATGGATTAGCAATTTAATCATATAAGTAAGACTTAAAATCTTCCTAACATATTTATGTTCAGATAAGTACAGTAATACTTGCATACCAATTATTTCCCTTAGCATTATAGACTATTGTTCTTAATTTCTAACATGGGTTTATTTCTAAATTCTTCTCCAATTCAAACTTGGTTACTTGATGCTTTCCTCAAATGAGATTTCTCTTTTTATGTCTCCCTTAGTGGAAGGAGTCATACCCCTTCATTGATGGCGAGTCTCATTTCTTTATTGTACAAGAGTCGCACCCTTTCAAGTTAATAGTTTCCTTTTAAGTATTTTTAATTTATTTTAATGACATTCTTTCTTTGGTATCACTACCCATCATAGTCCTAAGTTGACCTCTATAAGAAAATCCCTATCATTAATATTAGTCATCTTAATAATTAATCTTACTCGGCCTCTATAATGAATTGCCAATATATTTAACCTTAGTTGGCCCAATAATCTCAATTAGCCTCTATTAAAATGCTATTATGTATATTTTTTTTATTTCAACACAGATTTGTTATTAATAAGGGTTGTAATCTATCTTTGTTTTTGTTAAGGGATGCTAACTCTAGTTTGGCAATGACATGACATAGAAGTTAAAATTCTGTGTAACAATTGTTAGAACATCATTCTACCCTATGTAATCTCTCAAAAAACTAGCTCCTTCTCTTTGCACCCTACTATGTTTATTGGTCTTTGATCAACCAAGATCCTACAAAGGGGAAGTTAAGAGCATAAGGCTAGCCATTGATAGTAAGCTACTAAGTTTTGAATTCGAAAGTTATTTGGGTAAAAGAAATACAATTATAATCCTTATACTTGTATGTTGCATGAAGTGAAATTCTATAGCTTTGATACTATATTAAAGTTTATTGTTCTTTAGAAACATTGTAGATAATTTAAGACATTCAACAACATACATATAGTATTATAATAAAACAATGAAAGCTAAATAAATACCATAACACATATTTAGAACACAAGCATGTGTGATTGCCACTTCTTATTTTAAGGCTCTAGCTTGAAATCACAAGAATCGTGATAACTCTTTTAGAAAATGATGATCTCAAATACTAGTTCTTTATGCTCGTATTAGTTAAGACAAAGGTCAAGGATAAGATCTGGTGAGTAATATCTAAAAGTAGTCTTTATAAGAGATATTTAACTTGTTAAACTCAATTGTTTTTGGATAATTAACTAATAAACTATATCTTAAGATAGAACTTTACTATTGATATAAATAACATGTAGATAAGTGAACATTAACTAATCCAATATTATTTAATACAAATATTATCCACAGTTCTATTACAATTTAAATGCAAGTGCATCTTAAAGCTATGCAATAGTGTATGATAATTAGATATGCTAATTTGATGGCTTTACAAAATGACATTATGTTCATATAGTTTTTGATTAAGGTAAAAACAGGTTTTGAAGGGACCCCGAAACCCTTTACAAGAAGGTCATTAAAGATTTTCAATGAAGCTCTCTAAAAAGAAACGATGCAAGACCACCACAAGGGTTTTAAAACAGGCTCCCTCAACCTGGAAACGAAAGGTAAAACTATACCCCAACAAAAGAGATCGCTGCATGAAGAAAAGTACTATTATGATCAGCAGCCCAACATTTTCCAGCTAGCAGCAGAACATCTACCAGCAAAGAAAAACACATTCAAGTTATTTCTTCCCCTTCTGGGAACGAAGGGACATATCAAATGAGGGCGGAAGTTTTGGTTTTTTCTTTCCTTTCACAGAAGTCCACCCATCATCCTCTATCTTATCCATCTCTTGCAAAGAAAGACCCAAGCTCGGGCCAGGAGAGACCAAGGAGGCATCTTCAGAAGAAGACACAGAAACAGCCATTTCGGATGAAACCAGCGAAGCTTTACCAGTAATAGGCTCACTACCAGCAAGGCTTCGTGCAGAAGATTCAGTACAAGGAGGGGGAGCAATTCCCTGAGTAGAGCCAGCAGCAGGCCCAAGGGGCTCTTTAACTTTAGCATTCTCCTGGGAAGAAGAAACAACCTGAGAGAAACTTCTGAAAGTAGAATCCTTCGCAATAGTATAATGTTGGGAAGAGGCCCCCTTCCACCAAGAAGCAGGTTTTTTAACCTTTTCCAAGCCACATTGGTCCGCTAAGTGACCAGTTTTAAAACACCTCCTGCATCTAAAGGGGAGGCCTTCATAATCCAAAGTTTGGATCCATGACCCTTTAGAGTGCACCAGCCTTATCTTTTCCGGGAGGCCCTTAGAAGAGTCCAGATCTACCAAGATCCTAGCATAAGTTGAGTGATACAAATCATTTGATTCTTCATCAACCATCAAGAAATCCCCTAGTGCCTCACCCACAGCCTCAAGAAGATAATTAACCCAAAAATGAAGAGGGAGATTAGGGAGCCTTACCCAAGTTGGCACCTTGGAGAAAGATTCAGAAGAAGCATCAAAAGCTGAATGCCATGGCTTCATCATAAGCATGTTCTGGTTGTTCCAGCTAAAAAAGTGATCACAGAAAATCACTTTCCTGTCTGCAGCCTTTTCAAACTTTGCAATGAAGAAACCCCTAGCCATAGGGAAAATGTGAACAGTTTCGGATATGATTGGTTCCCAATGACGAGAGACCCAGGCATGGAGGTTTGGGAGACTCGGCTAGAGACCCTTAAACCTGCATATGAGACCATGCTCCTCAAAAACTGAGGACGCATTCTGTATGTCTTCTTCTACCTCAACATCCAAAGTGAGGCTAATAGGAATGCAAACACCGAAAGGGGCAGCTCCCCTAACGCCAGAGGCAGAAGATTTCCGCTTGGAGGAACCCCCCGACGCAGGAGCTACCTCAGAGATCACAGGAGAAGCAGGACGTGGGCTGGCATTCCCATCCTTCACTACGAGAACCGAAACCTTGACCTTTCCCAGCTGAGGGTGGGGCGGGGCTGCAAGATCACCTGCGGCAAGAACAGCACAGACACCTTCAGCCGCCTTCGCTCCAGCAGCAGCTTCTGGCAATCCTTCAGCCGCCTTCGCTCCAGTAGCAGCACCAGGCACGAATCTCACACCTGCTGCACCAACAACCGCGGCAGGAAAAGATCCCTGAGAACCGTTAAGGGTAGAAACCCTAAACACCATTCAAAAGGCTGAGCGAATTGCTGTTTGTGTGAATATAGTGAATTATGTTCATATAGTTAAAAACATCCATTTATTTCATAATTAAGATGGTAATAATATGTTCTATATAATTCTTTAGGGGCCAACTAAACATTTTTATTTACAACAATTATTTCTTATGATCATTTGTCAACTTTGCTTCATAAGCTTCATTTATTCCTTGTGACGTTGAGATGTGACTTCATTTTAGCTTTACAAAATATCATTACAGTTCATATAATTAAAAACATACATTTCTTATCATAACTAACATTTTTTTAAGGGCTAGCTAAATGTAATAATTTACTTGTGATTTTTTGTTGACTTTGTTTCATTGGCATGGTTTATTTTATGTGGTTCTGAGATTTGACTTCATTTCATCCTTTTTTTTGTATGAATAATGCATAAATTGTTATGAAGCAATAAACAGATCTATTTCATAAAAATATTAACCATACTTCTCAAGAAAGCAACATTGATGCCATTCTTAGAGGATATTGTCTTCCCACATCACATGGTCATTTTCTTTTTCTAACCATACAATCAACTCTCCTTTATACATGGTGCAAGAGCACCCTGATGAATTGGCAATCAACACTACCCAAAAATATTTTGTTTCAATTTATAAACATAGTATGTAAAAACCATACTTAAGGAAACTATTATGTATACACATATTTTTAATAACTTCCTTTTAAGAACGCAAAATAAGTTAATTTATTTTAAATTAGGTTCCTAAAATAACTTTAAATATTAACCTAATTTTACATATATAAATAACTTAAGGTTGTATTAAAAATACACAGTTATGCATATATGTATAAACAATACATAAAAGGAATTTATGTGTAAACAGTATATATATGCATATGCAATTTTTGCATAGTAAGTTATAAACAATTTAGTATGTTTTATAAACATAGTTAAAAAGAACTGCATATGTACACAGTATATATAAACGAAATGTGATCTCACGAATTGCAAAGATTGCAGGATAATGTACAAAATGGATTTGTAGAAAAGGCTTTAGTCACTTTCAAGCAAATGCAATTGGCTGGTACAAAGCCAATGCAGCAACATCTGTGCCAGCATCCTTCAACGTGTGCCAAGATGAAAGCCTTGAAACTTCTGAGCAAATGACAGATGTAAAATGTATCTGCTGGAAAGGCTTTATAACTCTTCATATGCAATAGACTGATGTTAACCATTCAACTTCCAGACAAGGATCAGTCCAAGAGCTGGCAAATTGCGATACAAAAGCAAAGGAAATGTGTAAAGAGTAGAAGGTGAAAGGGTAATGATAGAAAACTGATATGGTGTTACTATGCATTCTTGTATCTATTTGGGAAATTTGGTTTTCTGAGTTGATTGAGAAGCAAGAGGTGCTTGTTTGTATGAATACAAGAATGATTGTACACACTATTTCTTAATAAGTTGTCTTCTAATTTGATTAGGTCATATACCATATGCTTATTTTCTATGATGTATCTTGACCTAAAAAAAATCATTTATTCATCCAATTTTTTTTTTTTTATAGTGTTATGACTTGATTTTTCCAAGGATTGCTGAACCATATACTAATTTTTATTTTTGTCATATGATGAATCTTTTACTTGTTGATTATAAGAAAAGTTTTCCATGTCTATGTGATAAACAAATAATATTAATTGTTAAGAAAATTGAATACACATAGGTGTATTTTCTTTAACTCTTGATCAAGCAAAGACCTCACTTATAAACTTGAGATGTTTGAAAATTCAACCATTATGACTGGTTGTATATTGAAAAGATATAACTAGCAATCGCACCTTAGTGTGCAATGGGTACGCCGTAGAGGTATGGAAGGTCCACAAAGAATTTGTTCCTTTGTCTATCTCTTTCTCTCATCCTCTCTAGATCTTCTTATAATGAATTGA
>MU224704.1:3703336-3717628 GCA_018584345.1 Thuja plicata
TTTTGTTTTCTGTATGTGGTTCTTTGAAATGCTAGGACTTTTGCAGGATAGATGCACATAGCTTTCTGTAAGAGCTTTTGCAGTATATATGCATTTAGCAGGCATGAAGTGTTTCTTGGGAGTTGCTAATACAGTGTCATGATGAGAATTGTAGAAGCTAAGTAATTATATAAAAAAAATTATATCAGTGACTCTGCATTTCTATCAACACCAGTGAAGCTTGTATAAAGGGCTTTTGCAGGATATATGCATACGGCAAAGATGATTTTTAGTCATTTAATGTTTTTTCAAATACTCAAAAATGGAATATGGATAAGCCAAGAGAGTCTTAGCCAATTCTCATCCTTGAACCCATGGTTTTAATAGATGGAACACCAGGGTATTAAAAGATATGATGCATCTCCATACCTATTTGATAATACTTGATTGCAATATGTGTGCAATATTATACTTTTGGCTTTACCAGCTCGATTTCCTTGATTGAATGGATTGATTGTAAAGTTAAAATCATGGATGTTTAGAAGCCAAAGAATTTGATTTTTTATATGCCTTCTGAATGCTCATAACGTTGAATGGCATCCTCAGACTTTATGTACTTTAATTTTGATGTTCCGTGTGATGTTTTACTTGTCAACATGTCTTTTATTACTGTTGCAATTATATTTTATTTTTCTGCCTCACATCTTGCTTATCAAGCGTAAGGAAGGTGCCTTTTGTGATGAGCTGTAAATATTAGTGACAGAGGCTATGAGAAGAATCAAATGTGAAAGCCTCTTTCAAAATGGTAACTGAGTTTTGCAAAATCTGACGGTGGATAGGCTTGAATGGTCGTCCATACCTCTCGTTGCGAAACTGAATTGGAAGCAAAGCAGTTGGTTCTTTGGTATCTGATACCCCTCTATTGTGGCATATTCTATAGACTCATGTGGAATGAGCAGGGGAGCAGGTGGGTATAGTCGCAGTGTTTCTTTCACTACTGATTGCAGATATTGGAGATTGGACAAATCAGATTCTTCTACCATACGATCCAATCCTATTAAAGAATCAAGCTCTTCTTTAGTTTTCTTCATTGCAATGGGATTTATGAGTAATTTGGAGATTGCCCAATCCAATACCCATGCTGAAGTATCCGTTGCTGCAGCCAATATATCCTTAAAAGGATCAAACATGTGTTAGAATTTTGTGAAGACAAAAAAAAAAAGAAATATACTGAGTTAAATTGTAATGACTTTAACCCTAACCCAACTTCTTATAAACATTGCAGAATCCGTTAATCTCTTTTTCTGGTTTCACTTAAAAGACATGAAATTAGTTTCACAAAACTATAATAGCTTATTTCAATCACAAGAACAGGTTGACTACTTTCCAAAGTGTTGTAATTGAATTAGTACAGACAGCTTTCTGTAAACAGATAATGAATTGACATATACTAAGAACCTATATATCCATTCACATTACCATGTCCATAATATTTGCTTTTAGATCTTAGATGTTCTGATATCTCACTATTTAGATACATTAAGCATTTAATGATCAGCGAGAATCTATTATAGAAGTTTTTTTTTTTAAATTGATAAATTGTCCTTTTGCATTTGCTAGTAAATTCAATTTGTGTACTAGATGTCAAATCTAAGAATTGAATAGTTCTTGGTAGTTGTTAAAAATATTGAGGTGTATGGATTCCATTCTGTCTAAACAGTGATAGTATGGAATCCCACATAACAATGTCTGAAATATACCTATCAGAGCTGAGTTAATCAAAACATTTGTGATAAGTAGGAGATATTAAATTATTCGTAAGGCACACAACAAAAGAACACATACTTTATAGTGTTATGACTTGATTTTTCCAAGGATTGCTGAACCATATACTAATTTTTATTTTTGTCATATGATGAATCTTTAACTTGTTGATTATAAGAAAAGTTTTCCATGTCTATGTGATAAACAAATAATATTAATTGTTAAGAAAATTGAATACACATAGGTGTATTCTCTTTAACTCTTGATCAAGCAAAGACCTCACTTATAAACTTGAGATGTTTGAAAATTCAACCATTATGACTGGTTGTATATTGAAAAGATATAATTAACTATTGAAATAGATGATTATCAAAAACATAGAAAAGAGGGGGTGTCTCAAAGAGAAGCATGCCCCAAGTCACCATTTTGAAAGAAAACCTAACAAATTTTACTAATATATAAGTGATCTTATAAAAGTAGCTTTGTTCTCAATCTTTAGAAGGGCAGATAAAATGTGTATCAGATTCCAAAGCATTCATGGTTTGAGGAAGAAGACAAACCTCTATATCTATACTTCCTAGTTTGTCACGTCCAGGATACACAGTTAATTTTCCATCAAATTTATTTGCCCATCCACTACTAACACTTATTGGACTTCCCCATCCAAAATCATTATCATATAGAGGGAATCTATGAGAACTCCCCACCAAAATTGAATTAGTGACAATAAAATCATTCAAATCCACAATTCTTGGAGGCTTCTCTAATTCAGCTCGAATTTGAGCATCTTGGTGTGATGCTATGGTGTTGTGCAACAATAGGGCTATTGAAGCTCTACTACCACCCAAAAGTTCTTTTGTTGTGATGGTTGCCCTAACTCCTTGGAGAGCATTGCCAAAGTATGCGTAAGGCAATGGAGGGACCATTTTCGATCGACAATTCACTGAAAAACATAGTCTAGTTTCTTCTTTAGGGGAAAGACCTCGAGCTTGTGTAATTCTTTGCCATATATGCGCACACAACGCCTGAAAGGAGGAGATGTAGATGGATTTATCTTTAAATGCTTCATTGGCTTCTTCCTTTAGTTGAGATATGGTTTGCTTAGTGAAATGAAATCTTTTTTCACTTAATGGTGGTGGGGTAAAATTATCAATCCTCTGTTTTCTTATATTGTCATTACATAAGTTGATCTTTATGGGAGAAGTTGTAGTGAAACAACGTGTGTGTAGTGGAACAAGAGGAATGCTTGAAGGTTCTCGACATAGTTGAGCCCAAGAATTAATGAAATGCCAATTTGAAGATCCATCAACAAGCATGTGATTGATTGTAAATGCCAATACAATCCCATCTACCAACTTTGTCACCTAATAATAAAAATTATATTAGAATTCTATTTAATAAAATCATTATATAAACTCTAAAAAGAACAAGAAGTACTCACATTTAATTTAATTCACTTTAAATAATATACTATGTCAGTCAAAAAAATATATAATGCTAATTAACTTCAATAAAGACTTCACCTTAGATCTTACATATTATTTCAAACTTCCACCTCAAGAGGGCTAGTTCCCAATGACCAATAAATTTTGCATTTATAATTATTAACTCTTACAAACAAAAAACTTTGTATTACTGATATGTGATTAAATGATAAAAATTATTTTAATACTCTCAAAATTCTGTATTACATTGTATCATACTAAATTATCATCAGATTTAATTTGAATAAGAAGACTCATATACAATCGCAGAGGCTGAGCAAGTCAGCGCAGAAAGAAAGTAAAGAAAATCTTGAGCAAGTCAGCACAGAAAGTAAAGAAAACCTGAACAAGTCAGCAAAACAAAGTGACATCACAGAAAGTAAAGAAAACTAAAGCAATTGGGCAAAACAAAGCGACATTACAGATAAACACCCTACCAGAAGGAAGGACAAAACATCAAAAACTTCTTCTGTTCATTTCCTCAGAAGATACACAAATATATTTAATTTTCTTTCACAGGTTCTCCATTTCATTTCTTACAATAATAAATAGGAAAAAACTAATCAAATTTAAAAAACAGCTTTGGAAAAACCATGTACACAAAGAAAAGACAATTTTTATGTGAGAAGTACATTCTATTCTTCCAAATATAATATAAGAAAAAATATAAGTTCTTTTTAGATTTTATAAATTTCGGCCTTTGAAATATTAAATATGGTCAAGGATCCTTGCTAACTAAAAAGGATCTTTCATCAGAAAATATTAAATAAGATTTTTGAGATTTTTTACATTTCAGTCTTTGAAATATTAAATATGGTCAATAGATCCTTCCTAACTAAAAGCTAGTTTGTCGATGAAAAAATCCTACATCAAAAAACATTAAATAAAAAAATCCTACATAAAAAATATTAAATAAAAAAAACGACAGTGAACAAATACAATTTTTTCTTCTTTAAGTTCTACATTTCATTCCCTGAAACCAGTGAGAGGAATTTTTTGGGAAATTGGTTTTACATTTCAGTGAAAGAAAACTTTTTAAAGCAGTTTCGCATTTCATTTTTTAAAATATCGAATATTGGTCACAAACAAGTGACTTAAAAAACCAGTGAGAAAGGCATTTTTGGGGGGAATGTGAAAAAGAAGTTTTTAAAGCAGTTTTACATTTATTTTTTTTAAATATCAAATATTGCTCACAAACCAGTGACTTCATTCCTAAAAAAAACCACATTTTTTTTTTGGGAAGTACCTAGTTTTACATTTCATTTCTTAAAGTATTAGATAAGAGAAAAGAGAGCAGAAGACCATTATGACAGGAGGGGCCAGATTACCTGAACCGCTAACAAGGGCAGAAAGTGGCCATCTATGCTGAAAGCACCATTGAAAGGAAAGAGGTGATGAGGGATGCTGCCCGCCATGATTTGTGCAAGGCAAAGATCCGGCGCAGATGCTTCTATAAACTCCGCTCCACTGTCATTACAGTCAATGCACACCTCCCCATCACATGTTTCCAGTCTTCCTGCCACCGGATAGAAGTAAACCAGGGTTTCCGACAGGCTTTTCTTCAGGCGCTCCACCATGGACTGGAAATCTTGTATGGTTGAGCCTGTAGGAGTGGAGAAGAGGAGGCATTTCTGTGTATAATGGACGTACAACACCGTGAGGTCTGAATAGGTGAGTTTGCATTGCTGCGGTAGAGAAGGGCGGGCAGGAAGTATGTTACATTTTCCATCCACCTCTACCTTCGCCATGGCTGCAATGGAAGTGAAGCGCGAGAAAATACAGGAATTTGGGGATAATTTATAGAGGGAGCCTCGACTTCCATGCACTTCCCTACACATAGATGTCGTGAACAGAGACCGCGTTACCTAATTTTTACCCTAACCTTTGCCCTAATCCTGATCAGAGCCCTCCGCGTCATTGTTTCCGTATAGATCACAAGTTCAGAGATAAGATATGGAAAGAAGACAGAAAAAATGATTCACAAGTTTAGAGATAAGATATGGAAAGAAGACAGAAAAAATGATTGCAATTCTGCTAATTTCCCAATTTAAAGGGAAACGTCTAAATAGCCAACTAAAACGCGCTTCTTACCAAGGAGGACACTTATGTTTTTTTTAAATGTGTTTTACGTGTTAGTTGGCTATTTAGCCAATACCAGAAGACAGCAGGGGCAAATCAAAGAAAAATGGTGGCAAAAAATATATTTAAGTCTCTGTTTTCAATGTTTTTTTTTTTTTTCTGTAATTAATGAACTCTTAAACCGTAAGGCAGATTTCCTCAATTTTTTCGGCGTGTCTCCGTAGGTGAGTCCAAGCTTAAAGCCAAGGTCCGAGCGCAAAGTGGGCAAAAAGTGTCATTTCAAAAGTGGCGCCCAGTACTTGCCCCCAAACCCCCCATTATGCGACAATAAAATATTCAAAACATAATCACTTTAGACCCAATAACCGATCGCTATTGCACCCATGACGAAATTTGCAATTTATTATGATATATTGATATTGTTAGAGAAATCCATTGTTTTTGTTCGTGTTTCTAAATGTAAGCAAACATGTTTTAATTTTAATAATGATGTATCCTTTTTGGTGCAAGTTGATGAGTAATAGAAACAAAATTGTGCCAATAGCCGTGTACTGGTAGTGTTTAGTTAATAGTGTTGTGGTGCACGACTATTGAGCGTGTTACTAACACTTATTGGGATTTTGTGTGTAGGAAATGACCATTTTGAAGTTGGTTATTGGGGGGTTTCTATGACGAAACCCTATCACGGTATTGGGTCGCTATCACGACTATGGGGGGTATATCGGTTATTGGGTCCTCTCCCCTAACTGTAAGTTATGAAATTATTTTTACTTTATAACTAGTAGTTGATTCAAATTATTAAAAATTATATAAATTATTATAATATATTAATTATATTATTTATTTCATTTAATTATAATATTATATTATTTTAAAGACTTGGTAAATTATAATAATAATTTAAAATAAATATAATTTAATAATATATTACAATATACACGTATGATCATTTTTAATTATTAATAATTTGTATATATTAATTTAAATAATTAAATATCTTTATAATTAATAATTATAAATTAAAAGTAAAATTAATATTTTATATATTTAATATTTAGCAAATTTATTTTGATTATAATTCTTTTTTTTTATTTGGTTATAAATTTAAGATATTTTAGACAAACATTTACAATGCAAAAATATCACATAAGAATAAGTTCAATTGTGTATAAAATAGGAGAACCGTGTGAAAAAAAATGGATGTTCAAGAAACTAATGTAGTTTATCCATAGTAACCACCATTCTACTTGAGAGAGGTCATTAATTATTTATAGAAGAATTGTTTGTGCTCTTTGGCCCTTCTCAATGTAAGCTTTACCATTATATTTGATAGGAAAATAACAATGTCATTGAAGACAATTGGTTCAGCTATACAAAAACTACACAAAGAGGGTAGAAATGTGAATTCAATTAATTTTTCAAGTGTTAATTTATAGTTCAACCTTATATTTTCAAGAATAATTTGTATGGTTGTGTAAAAGAACAAAATGAGTATATTAATGATTAAGTCATTAGGTTCCAATCCATGTGCACTAAATTCTTCCTTTTATACATGATCTTAAATTATAACAAAGATAAAATATCTTTGTTAAGATATTGCTCAAGATATTTACATTGATTTTATAATTCTCAATATATTTGATGAATCTATGTGCACATGTGAAAAATATTGAACCTAAGTCACTACAAAGAAGTTATACATTGTTTATTTTATCTTTCACTTCTAAAAATAAGGTATTCACAAGTATGTGAGTCAATAGATGAATTTACAAGTAAAATAGTTATTCAAACTACCTAAAAAAAACCAAGAACCTCAATTCTCATTTCAATCAACAAGGATCTTCTTCTATTCAATGCATCAACAACTCAGTTAGAAACTCCACTCTTATGCTTTACCACAAATGTGAAATTTTGTAAATACTCCACCCATTTCATATGTCTCTGATTCAACTTATTCTGACTACTCAAATATTGTTTAAAGCCTTATGATTAGTATACAACACAAATTCACTCGGCATCAAATAATGTCTCCATTTCTTCAGAGCTTGAACAATAACATAGAATTCTTGATCATAGACATAATATTTCCTTTTAGCATCATTCAACTTTTCACTAAAGAAAGCAACAGGTTTACCTTCTTGAGTCAACACAACTCCTATTGCACTTCCACTTGCATCACATTCAACTTGAAATACCTTATTGAAATCAAGTAAGGCTAATACAAGTAATTCAACAACCTTTTGTTTCAAAGTCTCAAAACACTTATCACCATGTGTCAATTTGAATTTTCTTTTGTCTCCCCTCATTGTCTCAGTCATAGCATTACAAATAGAACTAAATTTTTTGATGAATTTTCTGTAAAAACTTGCCAATCCATGAAATGATCTTACCTCACTGACATTCTCAAGTGTAGGCCAACTAAGTATAACTTCAACTTTCTCAGGATCCATCTTCAAACCATCAGTTGAAATCACAAAACCTAAATGTACACAAGTTCTTCTTTCATTAAGGAACACTTTTTCAAGTTTATTAGCAACTTTTCCTCTTTCAATCTCTGCAACACTTGTCTTATGTGCATCAAATGCTCTTCTCTAGTCTTACTGAATATCAGAATATCATCCAAGTATACAATCACACATTTATTCAAAACCTCATTCATCAATCTCATAAATGTACACTCGGTGCATTAGTTAAACCAAAAGGCATAACCAAAAAATCATACAAACCTTCTTTGTCTTGAAATCAGTCTTCCATTCATCACCTTCTCTGATTCTGATCTGATGATACCGACTCTTCAAATCAATTTTGGTAAAATATTTTTCTCCACTCAAACAATCCATTATATCATCCATCCTCGGTATAGGAAACCTATACTTAACTGTTATCTTGTTGATTGCTCTTGAATCAGTGCACATTTGCCATTTTTTATTCTTCTTAGGTGCTAACACTGCTGGTACCACACATGGAATCAAAATTTATCTGATCAAACCCTTGTTCAACAACTCATGAACTTGTCGGTTGAGTTCCTCATTTTCAATCGGTGTCCATCAGTGTGGTGCCTTGTTTGGAAAACTTGCTCCAGGAATAAGATCTATACAATGACTAATATCTCTCATCGGTGTAAAACCATCAGGTACATTATCTGAAATGATATCTTTATACTTGGTAAGCAATTTATCAACTTCTAAAGGAACTTTATCTTCTGTATTCTCACTCGGTTTGTTAAGAATCAAAGCACAACAAATATCATTCCTTTTCAAATCCTTAACAAACTGTCTAGCTTCCATCAAACAAACTTTCATAGGTGTACATATTTCTCCAACAGATTATTCAATCAAAGGTAACAAGATTTTATTCTTACCATCAACCCAAATAGTATATCTATTCACTCTTCCATCATGTATAGCATGTCTATCATATTGCCAAGGTCTACCCAAAAAAGTATGACACAATCTATTGGCATAATATCACACAACACTTTATCATAATAATTTCCAATTTAAAGATTCACAAAACATTGTTCTCTCATCATTAATGTATGCTCATCCTTGATCCATGAAATCTAATAGGGCTTTGGGTGCTTTATTTTTTCCAACTGCAACTTTTTGACCATCTCCTCAGATGTCAGATTCTTCGTGCTTCCACTATCAACAATTACTTTCCAAACTTTGTCTGTAACTCTGCATCTGGTCTTGAACAAAATTTTCCTTACTGGATCTTGCTTATCATTTTCACTCCACAGTATCCTTCAGATCATTAGATTTCCTTCCTTCTCAGGTTCATTCGATGACTCCTCTTGCACCAAAGCATTTATGCTACTACCAACTTTCTTGCTTTCATGTGTACACTCACAAGATCTATGCTCTTCTTCACCACAATTGTAACAAGTTCCTTGGAACCCTTTTTTGTTATATCCACCTCAAGAGTAGTTTCCTCTTCCTCGGTATGAACTTCCACCTTTCCATTCGGTCTTTCCTTTGTCTTGATATATGTCTGGATTTGTCTTGTTTGGTTCAAATCTACTGTTTTCACCATGAGATCTGCCTCTTCCTCTAGGGAATCTACCACCTCTTCCTCTTTGCTTTTGTTCATATCTTTTGTTCAATTTCTCCTCAACTTTTAGGGTAAACTGATATGCCTCTTCAATGCTCTCCATCTTTACCAAGCTGATCTCATCTTGTATAGAACTTCTTAATCCATTCGGATATCTTTCTATTCTTTCCACCTCATCTTCAACATGTCCAGATCTGATGTCTAATCTGTAAAATTCCTTAGTGTAATCTTTAAGCGAGCTATCTTTCAGCTTCAAACTTTGGATTCTCCTCACTAGGTTAATCTGGTAATCACAAGGTAGAAACTTTCCTTTCAATTTTTTTATCATCTTATCCCATACCTTGATCTTGTCTTTACCCTTCTTCTTTCGATCCAATTTCAGATGCTCCCACCACAAGGATGCATGACCTTTCAACTTTGTGCTTGCAATCTTTACTTTCTTCTCCTCTGATACATTTTCATACTCAAAGTATTTTTCCATCTCAGTTATCCAACCTATCAATTCATCATAATCGAACTTTCCATTATACTCGGGAGGATTAAACTGAGGTGTGGACTTCAAACTTGTCAAATCTCGCAAGAATCTCTCTTCTTCCTGATCCATCACAGGTGCAGGTGCAACTTCTCCTTGCACTTCTTCAACTTCATCATCACTAACATCCTCAAGATGTCTTCCTCTGCACTGGGATGTCTCAATAACTTCCAATCTTGCAAAAATCTGTCTTCGTATATCAACTAGACCTGGATCTACATTTCCTCTCCCATGAACCATCTTGAAACCCTCTACAATTCTAGGTCAGATTGCAATCTGCTACCCCACAACAATATCAACCACTAGTGTTAGGGCTTACAAGAAGGAACCTAGATCTCACCTCCGCTCTGATACCACCTAACACGAGGAGGGTATGGACAACAAGGGCCCAAGGCACTACTAGCTATCCAAACCAACCTCGCAGAACAACTCGAAAGCAACACCACAAAAAGGGAGAGAAGGAACAACATAACTTTATATTATTTCATCAAACTTATTACATGTCAAGCTATAAGGCCTTCCCCATTTTGGCCATATACATTTAAATATTTACAAGATAATCCTCATACATGTGAGGTGACAGACTTGCAATCTGAATCTGCTCATTCTATCTTCTATCCCCAAAACTGCCTCCTAATCTGAGAACATAAAATCAAATATATACAAGAGTCTACCAAAGAAGTCGACACTCAGATCCTAAAGATCCAACATGGGAAACAACAACAACCCAGATTTAGGTCCACACACATCCCAACGAGAGATCCCAACATTAATTACGCTACAAAAATTAAATGCAGAAGTTGGTTAGAAGATCCAACATCAAAATACACAACTCAATAAGAAAGCCAACCGAGCATAGAGACCAGTCGGTGAAAACCCACCGAGTAGCCAAACAACTACCAAGACCCGTCGATGAAGAAAAATAGAAACAAGTAATCGAGCCTGAGAAGAAAATAACAAGTCTTCAACCGACCAAGAAAAAGCAGTTACCGAGTAGCCTCCAACAAGATATCGAACCAAAGCAAACATATTTTTGGTTGATCAGGATTGCCAAAGAATCCAAGATGCTCCTGCATCAGAATTTGAGCATCTTGGTGTGATGATATGGTGTTGTGCAACAATAATCCTATTGAAGCTCTACTACCACCCAAAATATCTTTTGTTGTGATGGTTTCCCTAACTCCTTGGAGAGCATTTCCAAAGTATGAGTAAGGCAATGGAGGGACCATTTTTGATTGATAATTCACTGAAAAACAAAACCTAGTTTCTTCTTTAGGGGAAAGACCTCGAGCTTGTGTAATTCTTTGCCATATATGCCCACACAATGCCTGAAAGGAGATGTAGATGGATTTATCTTTAAATGCCTCATTGGCTTCTTCCTTTAGTTGAGATATGATTTACTTACTGAAATGAAATATTTTTTCACTTAATGGTGGTGGGGTAAAATTATCAATCCTTTGTTTTCTTATATTTTCGTTATGTAAGTTAATCTTTATGGGAGAAGTTGTAGTGAAACAACGTGTGTGTAGTGGTTGTAGTGAAACAACGTGTGTGTAGTGGAACAAGAGGAATGCTCGAAGGTTCTCAACATAATTGAGCCCAAGAATTAATGAAATGTCAATTTGAAGATCCATCAACAAGTGTGTGGTTGATTGTAAATGCCAATACAATCCCATCTACCAACTTCGTCACCTAATAATAAAAATTATATTAGAATTCTATTTAACAAAATCATTATATAAACTCTAAAAAGAACAAAAGTACTCACATTTAATTTAATTCAATTTAAATAATATATTATGTTAGTCAAAAAAATATATAATGCTAATTAACTTCAATAAAGACTTCACCTTCGATCTTATATATTATGTCAAACTTCCACCGATCTTATATATTATGTCAAACTTTCACCTCAAAAGGGCTAGTTCCTAATGACTAATAAATTTTGCATTTATAATTATTAACTCTTACAGACAAAAATCTTTGTATTACTGATATGTGATTAAATACTAAAAATTAATTTAATACAATCAAAATTATATATTACATTGTATCACACTAAATTATCATCAGATTTAATTGGAATAAGAAGAATCATATACAATCACAGAGGATGAGCAAGTCAGCGTAGAAAGTAAGTAAAGAAAACCTAAGAAAGTTAGCACAGAAAGTAAAGAAAACCTGAACAAGTCAGCGAAACAAAGTGACATTACAGAAAGTAAAGAAAACTTAAGCAAGTTGGGAAAACAAAGCGACATTACAGATAACACCCTACCAGAAGGAAGGACAAAACACCAAAAACTTCTGTTGTTCATTTCCTCAGAAGATACACAAATATATTTAATTTTCTTTCACAGGTTCTAAATTTCATTTCTTATGATATTAAATAGGAAAAAACTAATAAATTAAAAAAACACCCTTCAAAAAACCATGTATACAAAGAAAATAAAATTTTATGTGAGAAGTACATTTCATTCTTCGAAATATAACATAAGAGAAAATATAAGTTCTTTTTAGATTTTTTACATTCCAATCTTTGAAATATTAAATATGGTCAATGATCCTTGCTAACTAAAAAGGAGTTTGTCCATAAAAAAATCCCACATCAAAAAAATATTAAATAAAATTTCTTTGAAATATTAAATATGGTCAAGAGATCCTTGCTAACTAAAAGTCAGTTTGTCCATGAAAAAATCCTACATCAAAAAATATTAAATAAGAAAATCCTACATCAAAAAATATTAAAAAAAAGACAGTGAAAAAATACAATTTTTTCTTCTTAAGCTCTACATTTCATTCCCTAGAACCAATGATTTAATTCCCCCAAATACTAGTCAGAAAGATTTTTTTTGGGAAATTGGTTTCACATTTCAGTGAAAAGGAACTTTTTAAAGCACTTTTACATTTTGTTTTCTTAAAATATCGAATATTGCTCACAAACTAGTGACTGAAAAATCAGTGAGAAATGCATTTTTTTGGGAAATGTGAAAAATAAGTTTTTAAAGGAGTTTTACATTTATTTTTTTAAAATATCAAATATTGCTCACAAACTAGTGACTTCATTCCAAACAAAACCACATTTTTTGGAAGTACCTAGTTTTACATTTCATTTCTTAAAGTATTAGATAAGAGAAAAGCTAGCAGAAGACCATTTTTTCTTAAGAAGTTGTACATTATTACAGGAGGGACCAAATTACCTGAACCACTAACAAGGGCAGAAAGTGGCCATCTATGTTGAAAGCACCATTGAAAGGAAAGAGCTGATGAGGATGTTGCCCGCCATGATTTGTGCAAGGCAAATATCTAGCGCAAATGCTTCTATAAACTCCACTCCACTGTCATTACAGTCAATGTACACCTCGCCATCACATGTTTCCAGTCTTCCTACCACCGGATAGAATAAAACCAGGGTTCCCGACAGGCTTTTCTTCACGTGCTCCACCATGGACCGGTAATCTTCTCCTTCTCCTTATCCTTCTCCCTCTCTCTCTCCCTCTCCCTCTCCCTTCTCCCTTCTCCCTTTCCCTTTCCCTCTCCCTCTCCGTCTTCTTCTTCTTCTTCCATTACATACAAGCAATTGCACCTTGGTGTGCATTGAGTTTTCCAAAGAGGCATGGATGGTCAAATAGGGAAAAAGAGGTATTTTTTTTTTATAGACTCGTGCAATAGATGAGGTAAATTGGTAGGAAATTTAGAGATAAGTAGATAGAGATAGATGAATATATGAAAGAAGAAATTATGGATCTAGAAATATATCTAGGTACTAAAGATATATAGATATAGAGGTCTAAACAGAGGGAGAGGGAGGGAGGGGAGGGGGAGTTAGAGATTAAGATGGAGTGAGCGAGGATGATGAAAAAATAGGTAGAGATATAAAGATGTAGAGGGAGAGATAGAGATGAAGAGATAAATATAGATAGGGGATATAGAGAGAGATAGACATGGAGAGGGAGAGATAAAGATAGAGAGGAAGAGATGGAGAGAAAGAGATAGAAAGATATACAAAGGAAGAGAGAAAGAAAGAGAGATATATATGGTTAGACAGAGTGATAGAGATATAAATATAAGGAGGTATAGAGAAAGGGGGAGAAGGAGAGAGACACAGAGATAGGAAAAAATAGAACTAGATATAGATAAATATAGATGGAGAGAGGGCGAGAGAAATAGGGGGAGGTAGACATATATTGGAAGAGAGGAGAGAGGAAAGTGATAAAGATATACAAAAGAGAAAAGGAGAGTAGTAGAGATAAAGAGATAGATAGGGGATAGAGAGTGAATAAGGGAGGTGGAGATATTGGTAGATGAGAGAGTGAAGAGGGAGGAGAGTGGAAAGATAGTTCAATATATGGAGAGAGAGAGAGAGAGAGAGAGAGAGAGAGAGAGAGAGAGAGAGAGAGAGAG
>MU224704.1:3722871-3751594 GCA_018584345.1 Thuja plicata
AGGAGTTTGCAGATGTATATCCAACTGAGATTCCGGGAATGCCTCCCAAACGGGATATTGATTTCCACATAGAACTGGTGCCAGGAGCTGAGCCTATCTCTAAAGCTCCCTACCGCATGACCACTCAGGAGTTGAGTGAATTAAAAGTTCAATTAGAAGAACTCTTAGAAAAAGGCTTTATCAGACCAAGTGTATCACCTTGGGGAGCTCCGGTTATCTTTGTTAAAAAGAAGGATGGTTCACTACGGTTGTGTATTGACTATCGTCAACTCAACAAAGTAACCATTAAGAATCGATACCCTTTGCCCAGAATTGATGACCTATTTGATCAAATGAAAGGAGCCAAGGTGTTTTCCAAGATTGATCTGAAGTCGGGTTATCATCAGCTAAGGAATGTAAATGTGGAGTAGTAATGTTGTAATGTAAAAAAAAAAAAATTAGTTGCAATTTTGGTCATAAGACCTGATTCCTTATGGGTTCCCTGGCGGGGACATTACAGATTAGGGCTCTTGTTTAGCATGTTGAAGTTGATATATTACTATTATGCTACCAATCTCTCATTCAGAGTACTATTTCCACTGGTGAAAGACCCAACCTACCTAGTTGGTTCTCATAGTTGTAGGTTTTTTTAGTGTGTTTGTAGCCTTCAGGGGGATTTTTGGTTTGAAGAGATGAAGCTCTTTATCGTATCTTCAAATGGGTTTGAGGTGTACGATATGAAGAGTGGTTTCTAGTTGTGTGTTTTGGGTTTTGAAGAGTTTTAAGTTGTTTTGTGAGTGGTGGTGTTAGTTTTTTAAATTCTAGAAATACACTTTTTTTGGTAGTTGAAACCAAGGTTTGCTTTTATATTTTGAGGGTTGGAGATAATCAATCTAGGTATTGTTTCTATGGAATTTTCACAATTCAACGACTTATTTTGAGTGCATTCATTTACAATTTTTTTTAGAAAAGTATTGATTTTCTAGAGCAAAGTCACCTCTCAAGGTAGCCATACCATTTGCCCTTGGGTGGTATTTTCACACCAGGTTAAAATTAGACATACTCAAGGTCTAAAACTTGCATATTGAGGCATCATCGTATAAAGTGATTGTTAGTAAAATTAAAAAGTTGTTGTTGTTGTTAGTTTGACACTTGCATGTGCCCTTTCTTGAAAAGTTTGAGTCAATTTGTTTCTCTTTTTAAGGTATCATTTTATTATTATAAATCTGATTTCAGTTGCGTATCATGTTAATATTGTATTTGTAGCTAACTCATATTTGAAGGGTTTCAAGTTATGTTATACTAGTTCTTGATTAAGTGACAATGGTGTCAAACCCCCACTTCATCTAGTTAGCTTCAATTTTCTCTTCTTATTTGTGCTAATGTATTGAATGAGTGACGGAGGTGACAAATCCCCACTTTATTTAATGTGTTATTTAGAGCATTTACATATGCAAGTATATTATCATGCATGCAATTTGAAGCTGACAATCATCAAGTTACTCTTCACTATTTTATATTTTGCATCATATATTTCACAAAAAATAGGGGTGGTTATTACAATGGTGTCAAAGCAAGTTTTCCTTGCCAGCTCATGAAATTAACCTTCAATCAAATTTTATATTTTTGAGTGAAGGGGGATGAAGATACTATATTGGAGAACATATAAAACATCATTGACAACCCCCTCAAGTTCCAAAGGGATAAATAGTTTGAGAGATCTTAGGCATGGGTCAAGAACCTCCCAGAGAAGATGAGAACACAAAGGAGAATATGATAGATGGATTCAAGGAAAGAATTTGAGCACAAATGCGCAGATGGGAATGATATTTGAAATCATGATTGATATGATGTCTCAAATGTTGAGTAAGTTTAATCAGAGTATGCCCAATAATACACATGGTAATCAAAATATCTAATAAAGAAAACAACAAACGATGTTGAGAGTTGTTCTTCAAGTCAACATATTAATATTTAATTTTACCCTATAGCTCCAAGATCAAAAACTGTGTCAAGGACCCTCAAAACTACTTCAGTCAATAGGAAGCCTTGCAGGGTGTTAATAAGACTCGTCTACATTTTGTGGATAAGTTAAGGCATATCTATGCGGAGTATGAAACCCTTCCTGAGCCACTCAAGAATAACTTGGCCTTCAATGAGTTCATAGATCAAAAGAAGAAAATAAGTTGAGGAACAATTGATCACAAAGGACCAACAATTCAAAGAGACAATATGCTTTACATAAGGTCTCACTTGATCACTTTTATGGGAGTGATATGTGTTCAGCTAGAGCTTGAGTGCATAAGTTAGATAATTATTTAGCTCTAAAACCCATGACTAAAAATGAGGTAATTAATTTTGCCACTTTGCATTTAAACGAAGTTGCACACAAGTGGCGGTATATCAATTTCATTATTTTGGGTCATATATCAATCACCACCTACAATGAGTTTACTATCAAGCTCATTGGGAGGTTTGATAAGGACCCTAAGTTACATTTTAGGGAGCTCGCACAACTGAAGCAACATGGTGCAATGAATACATAGCTCAATGTTATGGTATAGGGATTATAGAAAAGGGATTGCTTGCCTTATTTAGTGAGGCACTCATGGAGTCACTTAGAGGATGAATTAAGACATTTAACCCTTCCACCTTACATGAATCAATGAAGAAAGTGAGGAGTATGGAGTGGGCTGCCCCTAAATCAAAATATTGGTCAAACCTTTCTCTCACAAAAAGGACAAGAAACATTTCACAAAGAACACCAATCAACATAAAAATCAGTTACTAGGATTGATGGAGATACACTAAATGACTTCAGGAAGAAGAATTTATGCTTCTCTCATAGGGAGGCATCGAATCTAGGACACAAGTATTCATGAAAAGGGAAAATAAAAAGATAGAATATTATTCTGCTGATAAATATTCACTAGAAAAATTAGACCAATAATATGATCTAGAGGAGATTGAAAAGGAAGAGTCTCCTAAAGAGGGTGAAAAGTGTAGAGGGAATGATGGGAAGTTTTCCCAATTAATAGTTTCCAAAAGAATGCATTCCTATGCATTAGAGGGGTACGTAATGGGCAATGATTGGTTGCTTTGATTAATATAGGACCTACACATAATTTAATTCAAAGAGGAGTGGTAGCACATAAAGGACTTCAAACACAAGAGGTAGATGGATTCTATATGATGGTTACAAATGGATTCACGGTTAACTTCACCACAATGATCCCACAACTAATTTTGTAGTTAGGGAACTTTAAGTCAGGGATGACTAATATGTGGTGAGTATTAGAGATATTGATGTACTGATAGGGATATAGTGGCTTTAATCACTTTGTGAGATCACACTTAATTTTCAAACCATGGAGTTGAAATTCAAATTAGAAGGAAGGAATGTGGTCTTGAGAGGAATTTCTAATAGAGGATCACAATTTGTATCTTCTAGACATATGGAGTGGATATTCAGATATGATATGGTTGAATGGAAAGTGAAGTGTGTGGTTATGCCTAAAATTATGGATGAAGTAAAAAGATCATATCCACCTGACATTTATACTTTTCTATCTAAGTGAAGCAAGGTGTTAAGTAGCATACCTATAGGTAGGAATCATGATAGAGGCATTAAGCACATGATTGAGTTAGAGGACAGAGCTAAACCAGTCATCACTACTTCTTACAAGCATCCTAAGAGACATAAGGATGATATAGAAAAGACAATTACAAAGCTTTTGGATAAGAGACACATTAGACCAATTAAGACTCCATCTTCTTCTTCAATGACGTTGGTTAAGAAGAAGGATGATACCATGTGTGTGTGTGCAGAGATTATAGAGCATAGAACAAGAAGACTACAAAAAATAGGTACCTCATTCCATGGATAGATGAGCTAATTAATGAGCTACATAGAGCGGTCTATTTATCTGAAATAGACTTGGGATCAAGATACCACCAAATTAAAGTAAAAGAGGGGAACATAGAGAAGTCTGCCTTCAGATGTCACTTTTCCCATTTTTCAGTTTGTTGTCATGCCCTTTGGTTTGAATAATACTCTTGCTACATTTTAGTCATGTATGAATATGATATTTAAGAAGCAATTGTGTAAGTATGTTCTCTTTTTTTATCACATTCTAATTTTTAGTAGATCTTGGAAAGAGCATTTGAGACATTTAGATGAAGTTTTGATTGAGTATCCGTGAGAGTAAGTGTTTGTTTGATAATAAGTCTAAGTGAAAATTTGGTATGATAAAATTGTTATATTTTTGACACATAATCACCTTTAAGAAAGTTAGTGTTTATCCTAAGAAGATCAAAGTCATTCTTGATTGGCCTCCATCCACTAATCTTACATAGCTAAAGGGTTGTTTTGGGTTATGTGGTTTCTACGAGAGGTTTGCAAAAGGATTTTCTCAGTTGGTTGCTCCACTCAAAAATTTGATAAAGAAAGGAGCCTTTGCTTGGTATAAAAAAGTGCAACAAAATTTTTATCATTTCAAACAATTGATGAGCACATGTCCAGTATTAGCGATTCTGGACTTTACTAAACCTTTTAAGCTTGAATGTGACACTTCAGGAAAATGTATTAAGGTTTTCCTAATGTGAAATAGACACGCTATTGCATTTGTAAGTAGGATGTTAAGGGGATGTGAAAGGAGCTATCCAATCTATGAAAACAATATGTTAGCTATAATGCATGCATTGGCTAAGATTAAGCAATATTTAGTTGGAGGAAGATTTATTGTTAAAATTGATCAAATACCCATAAGTACTTCCTAAATAAAAAAGACCTAAAAAAAAATGGGTTTAAAAACTCCAAATATACGAATTTGACATTCAATATGTCAAAGGAAAGAGGAACATTGTGGTTGATGTATTATTAAAAGGAAAGAGAAACATAGTGGCTGGTGCATTATAAAAATGGCCACACTTGTGTTCAATTTTAGAGATAGCAATAGATTGGAAGAAGAAAATACAAGATGATTATGCAAAGAATTATCTTTCTAATAGCATTCTTGATGGAAAATTACATAATGACATGTACAAGGTAGGGGAGGGTCTCATTTTCTACAAGGATTGGATAATGTTAGTACCAAAAACTAAGATTAAGGATCATATTTTAAAGACATTTCATGACATTCCAATAGTTGGTAATCCTTGCTATTACAAGTCTTATACGTAGATTCATGAGAGATTGTCAGGGAAATGTATGAAAGATGTCATCCCTAAGTATGTCGATGAGTGCCAAGTGTGTCAATAAAATAAAAATGAACAAAAACATACCCTACTAGTCTACTGCAGCCCTTGCCTATTCCTACTCAAAAGTGTGAAACTATTTCAATGGAATTCATCACAAGGATTTCCAAGGCGCAAGGGAAGGATTGTATCTTTGTGGTAGCAGATAGAGTGACCAATTTTTCTCATTTTTTTACTATTTTAGTATGATATACAACACTTCAGGAGGAAAATTTGTTCTTCAAGGAGGTGTTTAGACTTCATGAGACACCTAAGAGCATCATTAGAAAGAGGGACAACATGTTTACAAGCTTTTTTGAAAGGAATTGTTCAAGTTGTGTGGTATTGAATTGAATCTTAGCACTAGTTATCAACCCAGGGCTGAAGGAAGAAAAAGATTGTTAATAAATGGGTGGAAGGTTGCCTATGCAATTATGCTTCTAGGTAGTAGAAAGTGTGGGTTGAGTGGTTTCATTTAGAGGAGTTTTGTTTCAACTCCACTTTTCATATGACTACCAAGATGTCCCCTTTTATGGCCTCATGTGGTTATGAAGCTCCTACTTCATTGACCTATTTTTTGGTTATTATAGAGTACTAGAGCCAAAGACCTTCTTCAAAAGATTTAGGACATTACACGATCTTTGAGGCAAAATATATAGCATGCTCAAAATCAACATCAGTATGTTGGTTGTCATCGTATTGAGACAACATTTGAGATGGGAGACATGGTTTATTTTATATTTCATCCCTATAGGAAATCCCCTCTTAAAAGGTGGGTCAAAGAAGCTTAAGCCTCGCTATTATTGACCTTTCACAGTCACCAAGAGGATTAGATATGTGCCTTGTGAGCTTGAGCTATCTAAGAGTGGTAAGTTGCATAATGCTTTTCATATATCTCTCCTCAAGAAGGCACTTGAGTGCAATGTGACTCCTATAGAGTTGCATCCTTTGGATGAGGAAATCAAATTGATATTGATTCTTGAGGTTGTGATTGATTTTAGAGTGTACCTTATGGAAGAGGACTATTTGGGAGCACCTAGTGAAGTGGAAGAACTTACTAGTGGAAGATGCTACTTGGGAGAGGGTAGATTTTTCAACATCTAGAGTTGTGATTTCTTTAGGACAAGCCATCTTTGGGAGGAAGTACTATAATGTACCCTTCTTACACCCAATTAAATAAAGCAAAAAAGTGTTTTTTCAAAAAATAACAAAAGTAGTGTTTTCTTAAAAGAAACGAAAAAAGCAAAAACCATTTTTTCCAAAAGAATAACTAAAAAGCAAAAAATTATGTTTTTTGAAAACACAACGAAAAAATTAAAATAAATTTTCTAAAAATAGAAAAAAAAACAAGTACTTTTTTGAAAAAGTAATAAAAAACAAAATGCTTTTTCTTAAAATAGTTCTCAAAAGTTATAAAAGAGAGATTGGGGTTCTCATTTGGTATGTTGAAGTTGATATATTATTGTTATGCTGCTAGAATGTTTTTGGAATTCATGCCTTGACTAGTTGAGGATAAAATTTCCTCATTCAAATTACAGGTTTTGGTGGTGAAAGACCCACCCTAGATGGTTGGTTCTCATAGTTGTAGGTTTTTTAGTGTATTTGAAGTTTTTAGGTGAATTTTTGGCGTGAAGAGATGAAGTTCTTACTGTGTTTTGTTATGGGTTTGAGGTTTTTGGTATGAAAAATGGATTTCAGTTGTGTAGTGATTTTTGAAGAGTTTTGAGTTATTTTATGAGTGTTGGTGTGACTTTTTTGAATTTTGGAAATGTACTTTTCTGAGTAGCTAAAACCAAAATTTTCTTGTATCTTTTTAAGGCTGAAGATTATCAACCTCGGTATTATCTCTATGTATTTGTCACAATTGGGTGACTGATTTTGAGAATTCATTTACATTGTTTGGAAAAGTATTGATTTTCTAGAGCAAAATCATCTCTCAAGGTAGCCATACCATTTGTCCTTGTGTAAAGTGGGAAATATAGTTCACTAGGATGCACAAATAAATTAGGATGCAATGATCCTTCACTATTTATGGAAAGGAGTTGCATAATGCAATAGTGAATGGAAGAAGGTAAGATCGGGGATCAAATAAAGGGAATTGAGGGTTTTCTATGTGTACAGAGAGACTAAGAACAAATATACAGATTCTAGAAAAGATATGGAACCAATAGACTGTAACTGACTTGTGATTTACTATCTAGGCTTCAAATGTCGAGAATGGGGCGCTCTACTCAATTTTTTCCCAGGAATAGGGCACCTAGCGTGATTGTTTCCTAATATATTTCGCTCAAACCAATTGTAAACTGTAGTTGTTCACCTAATCATTTTGTAGGCTTTTTCGTGCATCCGCTACTTGTACTTGCACACAAAAAAGGGAATGTGTTGAGTAGAAAGGGGTTTGCCTAAGTCAAACCTATTCTAGGATCTAATATTGAAATGGAAATAAATGAAAATGTAATTGAATGCATGCTGAAGTATAAAAAAGCTAGATATAAAAAATAAAGTGTTTATACCTCATTAAACCCTCCTGAGCTCCTAAATATGCTTGAAGTTGACTTTAGGATAGTAATATTATGGATGCTTTCACAAGATGCTTGGATTTGCAAATTCTCCTAGGCTTCAATGCCTTGATGCTTGATCTCTTGTCTTAGGACTTGAAAATGTGAAATTATAGTCGAGAGCTTGATTTCAAATTGAGAGATTGGTTGTGGCTTTCAAAATGAGAGAAGGTAACTTTATTTTAAACATCTCACAACATTTAGAGGTATAAAACTTGATGAAATCCTACACGTGATTAAAATCATGCTATAACAAAGTAACCATTACATGGTTGAAATTTTGGCTTGATCATTAGGGAATGAGGAGCCCTGATCGACCCATTCCTAGGAAAATGACACCCTAAACACATTATACAACTCAATACAACCTCAAATTGAAGCCCAAGGTCCTATCTGGAAAAATGAAGCCAAAATTACATGTAAAATTAGGTTGGATCCAACATATTAGACACAAAAGGATAGGAACACTAAATTAGGGCCTAACTAAGAAAGAAATTGTATAGGGGTGAAATTTATGATGCTACATTGCAGTCCCCACTTTAGAAAGAGTATGATCATGCTTCATAATCTTAGTAAAGTAGATCAAAGAATAGGAACAAACTTTTATCAATGCAAAAGAGACAAGGAATAACCAGGCACACAAGTGACTTAGGACTTCATAAATCTAAAAACAAAACAAAAGAAACAATCATATGAAAAGAGAGAAAAGGTATAACCATTCTATCCTAGCAAGGTTAAACTTACTATGGGTCATGTAAGGAGAGAGATATCAATGCAAATGAGAATTGAACGGTAAGGAAAGTTGTGTTAAGCTAGTCAACTCACCCCAAAAGTTAACAAGCAAAGCATTGTATGCAAGAAAATCTTCCAAGAGAACAGTGCAAAGGATAACCAAGCAAAATATTGTGTCCAAGGAAATTTTCCAAGAGAAGATTATAAAGAAAAAGACATAGTTTTCTAAGTAACCTAAAAAATCTGATTACAAAATTTGATTTGTGGTGTGTTCATAATGTGTAACAAAGAATAGAATGTATGCCCCCATGTTAAAGTGATTGTGCATACCTTACTAGGAGCAATGAATTTAAGGTAACATACATGCATCTAAAATAAAAGTACATTTACACTATGATAGGCCCCAAGAAAGGACATAATCAAGGGATATATAACATGTACCAAAATAGATAAAGCCAAGGTTCAAGATTTTTTTAAAAAGTTATGATGATGTCTGTTCTATCATGTGATGCTGTATCACATGCCCCAATGATAATTTCCACCCCTGGATTTTTAAATGTGACCTACATGGGTTTTTTAGTTGCGAGGGATGGTATGACCAGGGTTGTCTTCGAGTCCTCATCCCTTATGGGTCTACGACTCTTTTTTCTTGCTACTGGGTTTGTGGGGGCTTCCACTTCCCCTATGGTTTTGTTCAATTGTTACAACATCTCTTCTCTTGGTAGCGGGTTAGGATGAGGGAGGGGCGTTGTTCTTGTCATGATCCCTCTAGTGGTAGGGTTTCTATTGGAGTGGTACACAATGGGAACTCTTCACAAAGACATGATACTATGTTTGCTAAAGCGATGAATGAAGGCCCCCAAAGCCTCTCTCTACTATTGGTGGATGAAGTTTTGTTTGTGTTGCCAAATCTACTACTTCTATTCCTTCAAAGGACAAATATTGACCTCGAGCCTTTGCCAAGAGATCCCTTGTGGTGGTTTGTGGTTTGGGTGTGGTGGATATTGTGGATTTCTAGCATCATCGCGGTTTGGTTTGCAGATTCGTTGGTTTCTAGACCCGCTCTTCTAGATCTGCATCTCTGGAGGACAGATTCTTGGAGATCTGTAGTCTCTGGTAATATTGAGATTTTCCCTTGTGTGATGGGGTTTTATTTTGATTCTTTACTTCTATTAAATAATATGATTTGGTGTTAAAAAAATTGTGGATGTGGGGCAATAAATCTCTTGGAAAATCCTTGATAGTCCCCTTTAACCCTCTTACTAAACCACTCAGTGTGCATCCAATGCAGGTTCATCTCCCCAATCTTCACCTTCATTTTTGGGATAATTCTTATTTTGAGGCCATTGGAAACTCTATTGGTTGTTTCTTAAACATGGATGAGGCTAAAACAACTACGAGGTTCTCTACCTTCACTCATATTCTAATTGACATTGACATCTCCACACCCCTTCTTGAGGATGTGTTCTCATGCTTGGGGACAATCCTTGGAATCAATTGCTAGATTATGAGGGCCTCCCCTTTCAATGTCAGTTGTGCTTCTCTATTGATCATCTGGATACAAATTGTTCTCTCTTGCAACACAAAGGCAATGCCACTTGGTGGAAGGATACAAATAATGATCATTTGACTATCTTGGTCTCTAATTCTTCATCTTATGAACTTTCATAAGATGATGGTAACGCCCCCAGGGCAATGCTCCTATTGTTTTTTCCTCCTTAGACCTGGTGGACCCAACTCCACCTCTTGTTCCTAGTGTGGTCCCCACCAGCCATATCGACCCTTCCTCAACGAGCACTCATGATCTACACTAGCCTTTGGCTAATGAGGCACAACAATCCCAAAACTCTTTTTCTAGCATTGTTTTTCTTGCAAAGAGGGTCCCACCACCTCCCCCAATGGTGGGGACCCTACTTAAAGTATCGAGTGGACAGTTGTTCGTCGGTGAAGAAAAAGTTGCCCTGCAGTTCCTCATGCTCCTCCCCGCGATGTGGGTGAGCTATCTTCCTACTCTTGATGTTGGTTAGTAGTTGTGCTACAAGTGTGTTGTTAATGGTATGTTCTAGACCTTGTTGTAAATAGTCAATTTGGTATGTTATTTTGCATCTTAGGGTTGTTGTAAGGGACAAAACCCTTCTTTCATTGTTTTAATTATAAAAAAAACAAAACATATCACATAAGGGATCCACTAACTTTGGGGTCAATATGAATATTTGATTATTAATCTATATCAATAATAATAATAATGAATTGAACTCATCCTATAAAGTTAGTGTACTATTGTAAATTGTAAGCACCTGAGTGGTGTATAATTTCATGAGTGTTTAACAACCTGTTTAGTGTGTTTTCATTATAGTTTGCATTAAAGGACTTCATAAATGCACTTAATGGATACCTATATTCAAATTTAAATATTCTCCCTCTTCAATCTCTTTCAAAATAGAGGTAAGCCCTTATCCCTAGGGGTGCTCCTCTTTTTTCATCCAATCCAGTAATTCATTTCATCACCTAGGCCCTATAGCATCATTATTGGCCTTTTTGTCATCTCCCGACCCTAGAACTGATTGTTGGATTACTAAACACACCCCAAGGCTATCTAGGACCTTTTGACTCAACTTGGCCCCTTTTCCTTGGGTACCTAACGGTTGAACACCAACCTAGCCATTGTGTACCTTAGGTTTTGAGCACAAATTTAATTTGTGATCCTAGGTTGGTATTTTGGTGGTAATTCCAGATCTACATTAAGCTCTTGCATCATGATATCCTGATTTTCTATAAAAACAAGCTTCCCACTTCATTTGGTAGGATGGAAAGAATTCAATGTCAAGGTTGGAGCTCCAATTTGAAGACATCTCATGAAGTGAAGACTTGTGGAATCAAGGCTCTAACAATTTATTATCAAGTATCCTTCAATCAACTCAAGCATTCAAGCATCCTTTCAAATCTCTTTCAAGCATCAAATCACCAATTATGGAGCTTCAAAGTGATTGTGATGGTGACTAGGAGACTACCGACTGTTGATTGGCTTGTACTCTCCCTCTCTAGGATTGAATATAGTTTCTTATTATCCTTAGATCTACATCTCTGTGCTTCATATTTGCATGTTTACATTTCAAATCTATGATTATTACATGCTTTCAACCACACACATACATCTTAATTTCATTTCATTTAGGGTTTACTCTATCACACTAGGGTAGATTCTTTATGCCCTTAGTTCTTAGCAATTTAGACATACTCTATATTCACAATCACAACACACTTGATCTCATTATACTGACTATCCATGGATGTGGAAATCACCAAAATAGGAAGTTGACTAAGAAAAGCCCCTAAAAGCCACCCACATGCACAAAATATCATATTTATAGGTGCAGAAGGTCTCAGAATTAGCTACCAAAACCCAAGAATCATCTTAACACTATCATAGGTTGTCTGCAGCTTTTTTTGGAAAAAATGAATGGGTACATAATTACTCAACCGTTATGTACCCATGTATAGAGTGACTTAGATGTTGTGTACCCTTGAAAAAGTGCTCATAATTTCTAGTACAAGTTATAGTCTCAAGGAGTCAGATCTATAGTTACAGGTGTTTGCGGGACACCGCCAGCACAAAATTTAGGCACGAAGCTTCATCACTCTCATTTCATTTCCAGGTGTGCTCAAATCCCTCCTTGATCCATCTCTATAATTTTCATTTTAAGATTTGAACAATTATTTAGTCATTTGTATCTCCCCTGCATTTATCTCCTTATCAATTCATAGAAACAAAGGAATAGAAACCCCTAAGACCCAAATCTGGCATTAGCATCACCTTCTCTCTCTTTGTGGTGTTGATCCAATTTGACTTAAGGAGGTTTCATATTCCAATGTACCTTATGAATTGGGGAGAACTTTGAGCCTTTTAGGTGATCCCTTTTTCATAGTGTACATTTTGGTGGACTGGACTCATAACATTTCCACTTCTTATTTGATCTTCTTTCTATGCATTGCATTGTTTCATTTTCTGCATTCCTTACATTTAAAAAGTTAGTTTATTCTTGCAAATTGCATTTCCATGTTTTCAAACCATTAAAATTAAAAAAAACATATTTCATTTCATACATTGTAGTTAACAATCATTTCACGTAGATCCTTTCATTTCTTGTTTATGCACATCTATTGGAAAAATATACATATAGTTTCATACATGTTGCACATGTCCCTTTGGTTTGTACATCGTGAATATTTTATATAGATTAATTGCAATTTTCTCTCCTAAGGACCCTTCTTCTCATGATGACATATTGAGGAAAGACAATAATCCTTCTCTCAATGATATCCCTAGTTGGGATGAACCATTAGAAGATGATATCAATTATTCTCTTAATATGTATCTCTCCCATGAGGGTACCTTGGTAAAAGAAAATGATATAATAGAGGAAATTGATATGCTTGTTCATTACCTTAAGGACACTTTACCTTCTATTTATTTCAATGATCTTCCCTCAAGAAATGAAGCATTAACGAGTTATGTTTGTCCCTTTTTGAAAGATTTTCCTACCCATATAGATACCCTGGAAGAGAGGATAATATCATTTCCACTTTCCTTCGTCCTCTCCCTTCTAGTGATAAAACCTTGACCAATCAAGAGCTTGATCAAGTCAATGTTGTTAATGTTTTAGGTAGTGAAAATCCTAAGGTTGTTGTCTATCACCACTAGGTTAACCCTCTACCTCAACATAAACCAATCATTATGGTAAAAGATTCTCAACAACCTAACTATCATGCAATTTCTCACATATATAACACAAAAATAATAGACAACCTACGAGTTCAATTGTTCCTCCCACTCTTCCTGCTTCTCAACCAATACTTCCTTCTGCACCTCATCTTCCTCAAAATCTTGCAAATAATTATGATTTAGTAGAACAACTTCGTGCTATTCCTGCCAAGATATCCCTTTGGGAGCTTCTTCAAACTTCACCTATATGCCATGAAGCATTACAAAAAAGCTTGAGAAACATGATTGTTCCACCTCCCATGCAAGATAATATAACTTCCATAATTGCATGATGGAATGCGACTAATAATAAAGCTCAAATTGTGTTTTCTCAAGATGAGATGTCTCCTAAGGAGATCCAAGATAAACATGATTCTCTTATGGTTGTTGTCCTTATCAATGGTAATCTTATTAAAGAACTTTAATTGATAATGGATTCGGTCTTAATGTGTGTAGCATTGATTTTTTGCATAAGATTAAGGTGGATACTTTATTGATTCAACATGATCCCATTTATACTATGGCTTTGACAATGTCGCTAAACCAAACTTGGGTATTATCACTTTACCTAATGTGTGTCATGTTATTCTACCCACTCCTATTTATGTCATGCTCGGACCTCTTAATTATAATCTTCTTTTGGTTAGACCATAGCTACATGCCATATAGGTTGTTCCTTCAACGCTTCATTGCAAATAAAATTTCATTCATAACAACACCATGTATACCCTTCTCGCTGATGATAAACCATAAAGTTGCTTACAAACTGAATCTGATTCTTCATTCATTCCTACACCATTTCAACAAACCATATCTTCTCCTCCTAAAGATACTTCTCTTAGAAGTTCCCTTTTAGAAGATGATTGGGGGTCATTAGCCTTTATACCATATTTTGTGAGTGAATACAAGATTCGTAATCTTAAAATGAGACCCTTGAAAGGACCTAGTGTTTCATTTTTCCAACCGGTCCTCATAACATTTCAACTAGTAATCTTCAACATGGTTTAAGATGTATGCAAAAAAGTGTCAAGACATATAAAAAACCTATTGTGAACTTGCCTCCTCAAGGGCTTGGTTACCCCTCTCCTTTGTCTCCATCCCCTCCTTTATCATCTAACATTTCTTCTATGCATAGCTTTAACCAAGATATCATTTTGCCTAACCATATTCATGTTGAGTTCATTGCTCGACCTAAGAAAAAGAAGAAGCATAACCAAGACCTTACGAATCTTCCCTTTTGCATGTACCATTGATATCATGACCACTCTACTAATGAATGTCAGGATTTGCATTACAAAATTCAGAAACTCATTGATCATAACATGTCGCAATGAGTTAAATTTCAATTATGATAACTTCAAATAACATTTAAGTTCCTATTATGTTTCTCCACACTATGTGACATTGTTAGCCTCTCCATTGCAGGCTCATTGTCATTCATAGTGGTACAATTTTAGGTACAATCATACTTTGCGGGTAACATAATAGTATTTCTTAATCTTATTCATGTCTCTACACTTGGGGGAAATGGTACTATTTAATTCTCTCATCCTTTCTAAGGATCCACTTTTCCCTTAGTTAAGTGTCATTTGTTTATTATGTGTTATCCAATATTACATAGAATTGTTTGTTTACATTAGGGATTCTCTCTTATACAAGAGATTTGCATCCTTTATCATAATCTCTTCTTTGTTCGTAGATAGGTATGTATAGTAGACAAATCCGTTACTTAGCGGCTAAAAATATGTCATCCTTAAGAATCCCTTTACCTACCAATAGAGAAGGTGCGAATTCTACCCTTCTATTGATCAATGATGATATTCACAATTTTCTTCATCCTCTTTTCAACATCCTTCAAAAGGGTCCCTTTACACTTGTTGCATGATATCTCTTGGCATTCGTCCATTCCTTCACCTCATAGGAGTTGTGACCTCTTTGGCTTGTAATGGGTGTTACTTTTCGGATACCTCCTCATGGTTAAAGGTGTATTATCCTTGTTCCTCTTTTCCTTAAAATGTCAAAACAAACCTATTTTTTCATCTTAAGAGGGGGCATATATGGCCTCCATATTGCAAATATTATGTTTACTTCAAGCATTTCAGGTAGAGTATACTAGCATAATACGACTTGCTAGGGCCAGATAACTCTCCTTTACACATTTTTGGCAAATTTCCTTGGACACAATGCTTTCCTTGGTTATCCTTTGGATTGTTTAACTAGGATAACACACCTTGCTAGCTCATTTTACCTCTCCTTTACATAAATTTTCAGGATTGGCTGACTAGCATAACACAATTTGCTAGACCATTCAACCTCTCATTTTCATATGTTTTATGAGTTGACTAGCACACGCTAGACGATCAAATCCATCTTTACATTATCTTTGATGGGTGGAACTAGCTTAACATAATTTTCTTGACCATTTCCCCCTCTCTTGTCTCCTCTTTGAAAGGACAATAAGACAAAAGGTATGAAAATGTAGTATGGAATAGTAAGATATCTATTTAAGTGATTTATTTTCATGTGCATTTTCACTTCTTAATTAATTTTTCAAACATAACAACTCATATGCATCTTCAATTAATTGATCATATCTCGAGCTAAAAAGATCTGATTCTCACACTGTTTGTTGTGTCGAGATCGTGACTCAGTTTCCTAGCTATCCAAATGCTCTATAGTTGGTTTTGAGTCCATCTCGAACCCTATTGGTAGAATTTTTGATATTTCTACATTCACAATTTGTTAAGCTAAACATGATACTGTGTGTGTGGTAAATGTGGTCTTCAACATGAAAACAACAAACACTTAATAAACCATTAGCTCAAGGGTTAGTGATCATCAAATCAAAATCAAACATTATGCAACTACGCTCAAAATTGGCTTATTGATTCCTAGTTGAAGCGAGTTTGATTCTCAATGGATGCTCATCAGTTTGGCATTTGGAATCAGTGACTAGACAAATCCAAAACAAAAGATTTTAAACGATGGGCATGATGCATGAACTTGCATAATTTTCCCTCAAGATCATGAAAATGAAATGCATGAATGCAACTAAGCTAAATGCATACTAAAACATGAATTAATCTAAGAAATTGAAACTAAGAGTTCATTTAAGATCAAAATGCACAACACTAAGCTACCATGAAAATGCATTCCTAAAATACGAGCAAAAACCTAGGATCAAAATACCATTATGATGTTACTTCTAAAATTTGCCTCTCTTTGAGCAAGGAGAGCTATCCCTTTTATAGGAATTTCCTCGAAATGGACGACCAATATTTAGCCATGAAGGGGGGTTGAGATGCACTTTCCTTCAATCCATGTGGGCTTGATCTGGGTGGATGATCGTTGATTGGTCAACTTTGTGTTTGTTTGGGGGAGAATGAGACAAATTTGGTAACTATCCCCTTTTCATTGCTTTTATTTTGATTTTATGCGTTCACACATGTGTGAGGATGTGTGCAGGGGTTATTTTAATTAAAAGTGATAGGAATTTTAATTAATCCCTATAGTTCAAGAAATTAAAATTTTTAAGCTTTGATTGAGGATTTGATTCAACAAGTTGATTTAATTATGCAAGCAAGTTTGATTAGATAATTACATAATTAAGGTCTAGCAATAAGTGCCTTTGATTTAGGAATTTTAGGGCTAATTAATCAAATTAGGGGCTATGGGTTTACTAGACCAATTTTACGTGATTACATTTGCCCCTCTTTGAATCGATGTACGAGCAACACGTTGATTCAAAGAACATTTGATGATAGACCAGGAATAGCATGATGTGAAGCAATGAAACTATCCCGCAGATCATAACAGATTCCGAACTTGATCGAAATTGATCAATTGAAGGTTGAAGATATCAACTCCAAACTTGATTGAGAGAATAATGACAGGGAGATCTGAAGATTTTAGTTCTGGACTTGATTGAGCGAAGACTAATATAAAGGTTCAAATATTCATCTTGATGTGAAGCGATGAAACTGAGTATCCATCCCAAAGCAAATTTCCCACTTTTTGGATTGATTTGAAAGACTAATCAACCTGATGTGATGAGATGGGATTGATTGTCATTTGAATAATTTCTTAGGATAATTGACATGATATGGGTCTTGATGAATCCAATTACCTGACTAGAAGGTGTTATCAACTTGATGTGGTGCGATGAAGCTGATATGCCCCTAGAGATTGAAGCGACTTGATGTGAAGCGATGAAATCACTTGTGTAGAAAGTATCTTGATTTGATATGGAGCTATGATGCCTCTAGCAATGAAACTTTTTGAGTGAACCAAATTATTGATATATTACTGTTGCCCCCTTGGGATTAAAATTGAAATGAGGTTAGGGCAATTGAAGTCTGGTTGCCCAATTTAAACTGAGAGTTGACTTGGGTTGAAAAGTGTTGACTTTCTTGGATTGAAATAGAGAATGTTTGATTTAGTTGCTTAGGAATGATACTGACAAGAAATCCTGCGAGGAAAGTGTTTGCGGTCAACTACATTTCAGTAACAGGTTAACTTGCATTTTGGACCAGCAAAATGATGTCAGATTTTGATTTCAATCCCAAAAATGGATTCAAGATTGTCCAATTAGCTAAGGGTGCAATTTTCACATTTGTCAGAGCAAGTTTGAAAATTACGTCAAAACCTATATAAGGGCCAAAATGGCCATTTCAATTCATTCTCACTCCTCGATTTTAAATTCCAAAAACCTTCTCTGAGCAAAAAATGGTGGTCCTACCGGAAAATTGTCGATTTGAGTGCATGCGAAGCCACAACCGACCCCTAGATTATCCACCTCCAATGAGTAGTCAAAAATCGTCTTGTTGATTCCTATTTTGCAAGTTCTTGTTGAATTTTTCTCAATATTTTTGTCATTTTCAACTCATCAAGTCGTTTCATCATATGGGCCGGTGAGAGGGCTCGTATGACAAACTACTTAAAATTGTTTTTTCATATAGACCCCTTAGTTATGTCATCTAGGAGGGGCCCATGACTCATATGGGCACCTTCTTCTTGACCCATTTTGTCACATGCCAATGTATCTTTTGTCGTATTAGCTTAGTTTGTCTTATGGCTGTGATCCCGACTTGTATGAGTCTTCATGCCAGTGCTCCCTATTGTACTTTGTCGTATGGGAAATAGTGAATTTTTTTTAGGTCCTTAGCATACAAATTTGTCTCTTTTGCTCATTAATTTTCATTCCTTTGTATGTTTTAAAGCTTATTTGATCATCATTATTCGTTTATTCAGCATTTTTAGCTCAATTTTGCTCATTTAGTGATATTTTGTCATTGTTTCACTTTTGCAGGTGCAGCTACCTGATATCCAGTTCTGATCCACCTATCCTCTGACCGTGTAGTTAGTGAGGAACCTTTTAGATGCATAGAGAGGTCACATTAGTGAGTGTGATTTTGGTTGGTTGCTTCAGATGCCTGATATCTATTTGAATCATAGATTGCTCACAACTTTGGTCGAGCAATTTCATAGCGAGCACAATAGCTTTCACCTGTTGATCTGGGAGATGGCCATTACCCCTGAGGACATCTATAGGATTCCTTTTATTTTGTTTTCTGGAGAGAGAGTGGAGTATTACACAATGCCACATCTTGGGATATAGGCTCTCATCTAAGTGTTCCATGATCATACTATTTTAGACCGAGCCATCACCTCGGATGACATGGTGATTAGATATGGTGCCCATTTTCCTCTTGCCTGGGTCATGGTAGGTTTCATTGGTTGCTTCATTATGGTGGACATGGGTCAGTAGGGATTCCTTTGTGGTTGGGGCCGAGTCCTTGAGAGACCTGTCATCCGACTAGAGTAGTTAGGCTGGGGTCAGTGCCTACTCACATAGATGTACCACAAGATGCATGAGGTTGTATTTCGAGGTGCTAGGGGTATGACTGCATGAGTATTGATTTTACATATATGGGCATGGGAGCACCTTCCCATCAGTAGGCCTGTGACAGATGACCCTTGATAGGATGGTCAACCATATGTATACAAATATGCAAGTTTTCTTACACAACCCCACTTGGGGAAGACTAATTATTAGAGGCGTCAGCAGACAAACTTAGTGTAGTGACTTGGAGGCATTACATGGGTACTGAGGCATGGGAAGATTGGATGGCTCAGAGGAGAGACCTGTTTGTTTAACTTCATTTGATCGGGAGGACTTCAGCTATCATTGAGCGATTTGTTGTCTCTAGAGTACTGAGGCAGTATGTTTGACCTTGAAGCATCTCACTGGAGTTCACGACTTATGCTCGTTTCATGGATGAGGAGCGACGGGGATGTGATCCTAGGTTATCTCCCATCCTTTCTTTACGGGAGAGTATATAGATGAGGCGACCACCTTGGGACTATTTGGGGGACATGGCCAATGTAGTGGGCACAGATCAATGAGGAGGATACTTCTTAGAGAGCTGTAGGTAGAGGACAGAGGGCTCTAGTGCCTCAGGGAGCAAGGGGAGATCCTGGTGCTAGTTCTAGCAGGACACCCACAATTGGTTAGCAATGACAACGCAGAGAGGGTGGGACCTTATCTTGTATTGGAGTTGATGTCCCTCCTCCAAATAGAGTAGATGTTGAGATAGGGGATGCACAACAAGGTCCCAATTTTGATGATGCAGTTTGACAGGTCTGACATAGGTGGGATGCACACTTCGGTGAGGAGGAAGGGCCTCGTGAGAAGACCCCACAAGATGTGATCTGTATCTTGAGAGGGTAGGTCTGAGGATTACAGACATAGGTGACAGTATCTTAGGGGCAGCTAGTTAAGAGGGATCACATGATTGCTGATAGAGACTAGCATATTTAGGGACTGATCACAACCTGAGATCAAATTCAACATGCTGTGACCTATCAGGGGGATAGAGATTCTTATTATTATGCTTTATATATTGTAGATGTTCCTAAGTGAACAAGGTGCCTACGTATTCATAGTTTACGGCCAGATCTGAGGGAGCTATCTCTGCACCTCTTGCTAGAGTTGATGTTCCATTTCCTCCTCCTCGCGATGGTGGTGAGGGAGGGAGTTAGTCTTGATATTCCCTTCCTCTATCTTATCCCATTCTGATTTTTTGTGAGATACATTGATGTATACATGATTTATTTGCATCGAGGGTGTATATTTTTATCGAGATTTCCTGAGCATCTTTTGTAGACTTTGGACGATATCTATGATTTATATATGATTGATTCATGCTCATTGTGATGTCTTTAATGCATGCTTTCTTTCTTTCTTTCTTGTTCATGTGATATTTCTGATTAGATTAGCATCTTGTATCATTTCTGCCAAGTATCTCTTTCATGTATCTTGGATGAAACATATCTTGTTGCTTTTTCTCATTATGCATCATTCTCTTATCATGGTATTTCTTGATATCATAATGTTCTCTAAAAATTGTGATGATTGGATTCTTGCATAGTTGATTCTAACCCTTTCTTGAAGATATATAACCTTAAAATGATTAATGTAGTTGACCTCTCGAAAAAGGATTCGATGTTAGAAGGATATCTCTTTTGTCATTATAATTCCATTATGAAATGAAAGCATAAGAATGAAATGAAGCATACGACGCGAGTCTAGTCATTGATTCCTTTTAGCTAGTTTTGTCATCATTAAGCATTTGGGACATTGGAGTCGATACAACCCTTACTGGTGCCACTGCGACCATAAGGATATGAATATAAATTTCATCGGATAAAATGTGGGAAACTAATGTAAGCATCGAGGTACAAGAACCAAGATGACCTGAACATCATTTCTAGTTGATATTGCAAGGGTACACGAGTATCGAGGCATACAAAGCCAAGATAACCATGAGTGTGATCTTGTGTAAACATGCATATTAATAGTCAATGAGATAGTCCCGACCTCACCTTGGCATTAAAATAAATGGAGTCAAGGTATGTGAGGTTGATCCACCTTACTGTGGAGGCTCTTATCACAAACACCCAGTTTATTTGACATTTTAGGATCATTGGGACCACAAAAAAGGGAAACAATCAAAGAAAAGAGTATATAAAATCATTGATAACAAACAACATTCAAGAATTTTTTTGTCAAACTTCAGCCAATGTGATTGTTATACATTTTTCTATGTAGGGTGTTGAGAAACACCTTCGCACTTGTGGGTGTTATAGTTGAAAAGAACAATTGTGTACTTGAGTGTTATTAAGCCAAGATTTTAAGTGCATTGATGTATTATTTGACGCGTGTTGAAAAACACAAATGTGTCCAAATAGGTAGTGTTTAGAAACATTGTTGATTAAGGTGTTGAAAAACACCAGTGTGTCAGTGGAAAACTATCCAGTGGATGAAAGACCAGGCTAAATGATGTGGATCGACTGGGATGACTAACAAGATGTTGACTTGGTTGCCCCAAATGGCTAGGAGATTTCCCTTAGTGAGGAGTAAGCCTATAGGACCAAGACATCGACCAATTCCATGCTATGATGCTAAGACAACAATTGGGAAAAGCAATCGAAAGTTCATAGGCCCAGCGAAGCAAGCTGAGACCTCTACAGGTGAGACACTCAAGCTACGTGTTGATAGATGGAGTGCTAGTTACAAGTGGTGCCTATTTTTCAGGTTTTCAACACTTGGCAGAAGTATTATTTTTTCTACCAAGGTGCCTATTTACTAGGTTTTCACCAAAGCACTTTTTTGCTTTTTCAATTTCTTGCATTTTTTCTTTTTTCTTTTTTTGTATTTTTCTTTTTTTTACTTTTTTTTGGTTTTCCATCAAGGCACCTGTTTGGCAGGTTTTCAGTAGGATGATCATTTTATTCAGGACTTTTTCCAAATGTTTTTGGCTTTTTCTGCTTTTTGTTATTTTTGGTATTTTTCTAGGATCATTTTCTCTATATAGGAACTACTCAAAATGTCTACTTGTAGAACTTCTTTAGGTGGATTGTGTTGAGGGATCAATAAATGTCTCCCCTTTTGGAGTTGACAGTTGATAAGCTCCAGAGCCAAATGTTGCAGTAATCATGAAGGGAACCAACTAGTTGGGTTCAAATTTCCCTTTTTTCTCACGATTTTGTTGATTCTTTGGATTCTCTCTAAGTACAAGATCACCAACCTAAAATTCTTTGTATCTTACTTTGTTGTGGTAACCTCTAGACATCCTTTTTTGATAGACCCTTACATGGTCAAATGCTTCCTTCCTTCTTTTGTCAAGTAGTTCTAACTCCTGGATTTTGGAAAATTGGTAATCTTCATCAGTTATGACTTCTTGCAAAGAGACTATGAGTGATGGCATCTCAACCTCAATAGGTAGTACTACTTCTGCGCCATATACCAAGGAAAATATCATTTCCCCTGTAGGCATTCTGATATTGGTTCGATAGGCCCACAAAGATGGATTCAACTGGAGATTACAATCTTTCCCTGACTTGCTCACTGTCCTATGCAATCTTTTCAATATGTTTTTGTTGGATCCTTCTGCCTATCCATTCCCTTAAGGATAGTAGATAGAGGAAAAATGCTGATAAATATTCAAATTTTCACACAATTCATCGATATCTTTGTTCTTGAATTGTCCCCCATTATCCATTATAATAGAGGAAGGTATCCCATACCTACAGATAATGTAGTTCAGGATAAACATGGTACTTGCTTACTAGTTTCTTTGATAAGTAGGACTTCTTTGACCCATTTTGTGAAGTACTTAGTGATTGTAATTATGAATTTATGTCTGTTAGACGAGGAAGGATAGATTTGACCTACCAAGTCAAAGGCACATTATTGGAATGGATAGTGCATGATAAAAGGTAACAACTCTCTAGTAGGAGCGTGAATCAGGTTGCCATGTAGTTGGCATTTCTTGCAAGATTTAGCGAACTGAACAACATCTTTCTCCATGAAAGGCCATTAGTACCCTACCCTTAGGAGTTGCTTGGCCAACAAGAGACCATTCGAGTGAGACCCACAAATACCTTCGTGGAGCTCCTTTAGCACACATTCAGACTCTTCACATTCTAGACACCTAAGGAGAGTACCATCTAGACCTCGTATATACAAGTCGTTGGGTATGATCAAATAACGCACGACATTTCTTATAAGGTTTATCTTCTCATTTCTAGATAAGTCATCGAGAATTATTTGGTCGTGCAAGTAGGAGTATATTTGGTTGTATCAGGAAGATTCAGTGCCTACAATTGAGCACACTATTTGGGATTCTGGGGAATCATAGGCTGGAAAAAGGAGTTTTTCCACTAGGAAGTCATAGAAAAATTGATGCTCTTCTAGTTGTAACATTGAGGCCAAATTAGAAATGGCGTCGACTACTTTGTTTGCTTCTCTTGGGATTTGCTAAGAGGTGATAAAAAAAAAGTACTTCTTTAGATCATCAACCATCCTCTTATAGGGCGTGAGATTTTCATCCTTAGTCTGGTATTGGTCATTTACTTGGTTGATCACTAACTGGGAGTCTCCATAAATGTCTAGTTTCATAATTTTCCATTCAATAGCTAACTTTAGTCTATTTGTCAAGGCTTCATATTCAACTATATTGTTTGTGCAAGGAAAGATAATCTTGTAAGCTTTAGGGAGTTTGTATTCTTGGGGCATTATAAAGAGAACACTAGCTCTAGAACCTTGTTGTGTGAATGAGCCATCGAAGAACATTTTCCATGGGTGCTATGTTAGATGTAGAATGGATTCATCAAGAAAATCTATGATCTATTGTCTTGAAGAGGAGCATCCGCTAGGTGATCAAAAATGACTTTCCCTTTGATAGCTTTTTTGTCTATGTACTCAATGTCAAATTTGCTGAGTATCATCACCCATTTTGCTAGTCTACCAGTCAAGGTTGCCTTGCTTAACAAGTACTTTAAGGGGTCAATCTTTGCAATCAACATGATAGGGTGTGCGAGCATGTAATGTCAGAGCTTCTGTGGAGAAAATACCACTGCTAAATAATATTTTTCAATAATTGTATAATTGTGCTCATAAAAAACCATTGTTCTTATGTAGTAAATTGATCTTTCCTTTCCCGTTTCATCATGTTGTGCTAGCAAAGCTCCAAGCAATGTTTCTGTAGCTGATAAATATAGCAGGAGAGGCTTCCCTGGTATGGGTGCCATTAAAATAGGTGGATTTTCTAGGTATTCTTTGATATGTTGAAAGTTTTTTTCACATCCTTCATCCTATTTGAATGTTACGCCCTTATGTAGTATCTTTGTCAAGGGTTGAGCTTTATCTTCTAGCTGTGAGATGAATTTACCGATTGACTGTAGCTTCCCTTGTAATGTTCTAATTTGGTTGATATTTCTTGGTGGTTGCATTTCCATGATCGCCGTTACTTTTTCTAGATCAACCTCAATTCCTTTTTCTGAGACACTGTACTCGAGGATCTTACCTAATGTCACACTAAAGGAACACTTTTTTGGATTTAGCCTTAACTTTAATTGTTCCATCCTGTCAATTTTTTTCTCTAAGTTGACCAAATGTGTAGTTTGTTTTGCTGATTTGCCAGTGTAGTCAACATAATCTTCCATATTCTTATGCATCATGTCATGGAATATGGTCATCATAGCTCTCTGGTACATTGCTCCTATTTTTTTGAGACCAAAAGGGATAACACTCCAATAGAACGTGCTCCAAGCACACGTAAAAGTTGAATTTTCTTGATCTTCAGGTGCTATTTTTATCTAATTATATCCTGATAAACCATCCATGAGAGAATACATTTCATACCCTGCTGTGAGGTCCACAATCATGTTGATGTTGGGAAGAGGGAAATCATCCTTACGACAAGCTTTATTTAAATCTCAAAAATTTGTGTACACTCTGATTGATTTATCAGTCTTATAAATAGGTACAATGTTTGAGATCTATTCAACGTATGCTATAGCTCTGATGAATTCTTCTTGCAACAAATTTTCTAGCTCAGCTTTGACCAATATCACCACATGGGGATGCATCTTCCTGAGCTTTTGTTTAACTGGCTTGACACCGAGAGTAGTAGACAAGTGATGCATTATCAAGTCAGTATCAAGTCCTGGCATGTCTGAGTAGGAATGAGCGAAGTTGATCTTATTGCTCATGAAAAATTTAGTGAACTGTTGTTTCTCTTCTTTGGACAAGGATTGTGCTAGATATATTAATTGGGGTGATTCTGTTGTTACCAGATTGACCGGTTGAGTAGGTTCTATAAGCACTGAGGACCACACCTAAAAGTGATTAGGAAAGATATCAAGTTTCCCATCCTCTAGCACCTCTAAGGGGTTTTCACCATTTAATACATCATTTATTTTTACTATTTTAGGTTCTAACACTGCCACAAAGTGGTTTTCACCATCAAAAATCTTTTTCTTTTTAAAAATGAGAAACTTGATATCCCCCTCTATCATGTTCACGCTCATTGCACTGGTGGAAGAGGTAAGAGGCTCAATAACATTGAGATTACAGGCCAAGGTATAGTCATTTGGGGAAGAAATCAGGTTTATAGGATCACTTGGATTTTCACTCAATAAGTTCGGGGTGGAATAGGGACAAAGAACCAGTAGATTCTGTCATGAACCCAAATTAATGTATATTAAGACATGCATATATATATTTAGTTAATGTACATTTGATTAATATGTTAAATATTAATGCATATTATCTTAATATTTGATCAATACTTCAAATAATATGTTTTGCTTATTAGATTGTAAATATTATCTCAAAAGAATAACACCTTATAAATTAATTAATATAACTCCATATTGATCAATATATTGTTATTAAATCAAAATAATAATTCAATATTGATCTTTCAGTAATGAATCTTTATCTCATAGTTAATATTAAGTTATCCTAACATTATATTATAAATGAATACATATTATATATTAATTATCAAATAAATACATATTACCAACCGATAAAGATTAATGAATACATGTTACAAATCAATTATGATAGTCGACAGTGATATCTATAATAGTTTGGTTAATATGATATTAATAGAGCTTAGTCATCAGTGAGACCGGTCAATGATGACATGTAACTGATTGAATGTTTGATAATGTTAAGTTGAAGATAATGCAAGGCATTAAATTAGTTAATGGTTTGTATTGTCATTGATGTCAGCTTGATATCATCTGTACGATCATGTACATAATGCCAAAGACTTCAGAGAATCAATGGAACAAAGGTTATGCTTTCAGCAATGCATAAAAGTCAAGTATTCACTAAGTGACAGACAACACTGACGAAGTGCACACCATCGGTAAAGGCAAAGAAGAAAAGTCATAGTGATACCCGATGAGCAGAAGACAATGTTGCTCGACGAAGCAAAACCACAGGATGCCTAACGAGCTAAAAATAGAGTTTCCCGACGAGTAAAAATCCAATGATGCTCGACGGATGGAGATCCCAAAGCTAACAGGAGTCACACCGATGGAACTGTCAGTTGTCACGGATGACTAACTGCAGAGTTGACCGACAGAACAGAGAGTTTAGAAAATGACAAAATATCTAGCTAGCAAGAGCTAAAGATAGACTTAACCGGTTGTTTTCTTTGTTTTATTTGACCAGTTAAGTGATTGATTTAAAGAAGATTTGTACAGTTGGAAAGAAGATAACTACGAGATAAATTAGGAGTTATGCTTTAAATCAAATTGGCTAGATTGTTTTTCACGCCAAGAATCAAGAATCAAGAAACAGTGAACATCATGTCTATATAAGAGACAAGCTTAATTCATTTAAAAATGGGATTAAGGGGAGTGAATAGAAAGAGGATGTTGAAGAGAAACTGATGAAGAATATCTTCGTACAGTCCTGATCAATCAAGCTGAAGGAGAGCTAAGGAATTCTGGAAACACCGATGAACAGTGAAGCACAACATCACAAAGCAAAAAGTGTGGAGCACAAATAATTGAATTGATACATTGATCAGAGAGGTAATGTACTTAAATAGATCTGAAAATCTGCAATTTAAAGTTGCATCATGAACAAGTCATAGTGTTTCAGTTTAACCATTGAAGCATCAAGTCTCTTAACAGAGCTGGACTTAATAGTCTTCTATATATTGAGGTACATCCCAAGGAGTGCCAAAAAGGTTGATTCATGAAAGTAGCATTGGAATTTTCCGATACCTATTGACAGTCTAAGAAGGAGGCTGATTCAAGGATGGTAGCAATAGATGCCCGATACTAAGAGACAACCTCTATGTATAAAATTCTCTAACAAGGTGGCACTTAACAGTGTGTTTGTAGCCTTTGACGGGGTTGGCTCCTAATAGGGCTCACTTCAGAAGAGTGAAAATTTGGGGTACCGATCCCAGTGGTTTTTCCCTTAACAGGGTTTCCACGTTAAAAATTCATGTGTTATGTGTGTATGATTCATTTCTTTATTGTTTTGCATATGACATAGTTGATTAACACTGGGTTGACTGGTATACTCTACTTATTTATTGAATTTCGATAAATAGTTATACTGCTTATCGATAATCAAGGAGAATAAGGAAAAACAAGGAAAATTGACAGACAGTTAAATCATTATTAGTATTTTATGGCATGCATCTTGTAGGGACATAATAATCTGAGGTTTATTGATTAGTGGTTAAAGTTTGAAGGATAAATTTTTGAGGCCACTGATTCTCCCCCCTTCTCAGTTATTACTAACAATTGGTATGAGAGCTTGTGTGCTTAGAAAGCAAGGTTTCAATACCTAAGTCAAGATCACAAGATGAATAGATGAGATGTGCCCAAGCTGAACAAAGACAACTTTGCTTCATGGCAAAGCAGGATAAGAATCCACTTATCAGGTATTGGTTATGATGTTACTCAATTCCTAGATATTGAATATGTGTTACCCATAGGATCATTAATAGTAGATCAATTGTGAGAGAAGCATGAGCACAACTGCATGGTCATAGAACTTTCTTCCTCACTCTCTGATGCTGAATTCAAAGATATCAAGGATTGAAAAACTGCAAAGAAGATGTGGGACAAACTGAAGCTTGTACATGGAGGTGATACAAATGTTCTGATAGCCAAGGCAAAAATCCTTAGAGGAAAATTTGATGATCTCAGAATGAAAGAAGGAGAAAACATCACATAGTACAGAACAAGAATAAAAGAAGTAGTCAATGCTATACGAGGAGTTGGAGGTACACTTGAAGAGGAGACAGTGGTAAGTAAAATCCTAAGAACCTTACTGCCTGTATATGCTATTAGAGTTGTTATCCAAAATCCAATCATACAACTAAATAGGTACCACAACAGAAATTTGCATGTTTATGTTACCCAATCAAAACTACCTTATAGTTTTTGATGATTTACATTCACTTGATACATTTATTATCAGATGTTTATGTACTCTAAGTATTCATCAAATTATTACATATTCAAAATTCATCATTGATCATTACATTGTGCATTCATAAGAATGTAGTACAAATGTCCTTTGATTCATATTTCTTGATTCAATAAGCATAGTACATTGCAAATGAAAGTA
>MU224704.1:3751694-3767450 GCA_018584345.1 Thuja plicata
AGAGATCAAGTTATTTCTTGGTCTATAGATCATTCAACAAAGTGAAGGTATTTTCATTACACAGTCCAAATACATCAAAGAGGTTCTGAAAATATTCAAGATGGAAGATTCCAAACCAGTTGGAACACCGATGGCTATTGGATGTAAGTGAACAAAGGAGGACAAGAAAATAGAGGTAAACCAGACTTTGTACAGATCAATGATTGGAAAACTCATGTATAGAAGAGAAGGCAAATTTGAACTTAAGGTGTTTACTGACACTGATTAGGCTGGAAATCTTGATGACTGAAAGAGCACAACTAGAGGAGAATTCTTTATCAGTGACATAATTGTCACGTGGATTAGCAAGAAGCAAGGATGCATCTCTCAGTCTACTGTAGAAGCAGAGTATGTTGTTGCTGCTGCAAATTGCTCAAATATTGTATGGATCAAACTGTTGCTGGAAGGTATGCATATGAAGATCTTAGAACTAATAATTATCTATTGTGATAATACCAGTGTAATAAACATTTCCAAGAATCCAGTCATTCATGCAAATACTAAACACATTGTCATCAGATATCATTATTTGAGAGAACAAGTTCAAGGAAAAGAGGCGATACTTGAGTATGTGCAATCAAAAGAACAATTAGCTGATATCTTCACCAAGCCACTGCCCAAGGATACATTTGAGTACTTGAGAAAGAGACTAGGGGTCAAACCCTTGTCTACCAATCAGTAAAATGACTGAAGGCTGCATCAACTTACATATTATCAGAATATCATTTATATTGATGCAAGCAAAGAGATGAACTTCAAAGATACATCTATATACAGACAAGTATATATCAGAACCGAGCACCAGAGAATATTGTTGTATTGCTGAAGGATAAGGGAAATTCAAGGAATATATTATGGATGGAAAGAAAATGATTGTTTGACATGAATGTTAGATATTTGTAAAATATTTGTTTGGCATTGTTGTCAAAGGGAGAGAGATTATCCATATTATCACATCTTTCTGGAAAGAGAGAAAGGTTATCCATTATCACATTACTCCAAGAGAGAGAGATTATATCCTAAAGGAGAGAGAAGTTGTATAAAAGATTACACAAAGGGAGAGTTGCTGACAAGAGAAAAAGACATCACAAAAGAGAGAACAATCAAAGGAGAGAAATTGACACAAGAAGATGACTCAACACATCAAAAGACAAAGAGGTGCAAGAATCAAATCTAAGCTAAAATAGAGCTTACCGGAGATCAAACATTTATCGGTTATCAAACAAAAAGATTGGTAGTTTGATGAATCTCAACTGCTGTATTTCATATTGTATTAGAAATAGTATAGTGTGATAATATAGCATGTTGCCATCAATGCCAAAGGGAGAGATTGATGACATGTAACTGATTGAATTTTTGATAATGTTAAATTGAAGATAATGCAAGGCATTAAATCAATTAATAGTTTGTATTTTCATTGATGTCAACTTGATATCATCTATACGGTCATGTACATAATGCCAAAGACTTAAGAGAATCAATGGAACAAAGGTTATGCTTTCAACAATGTATAAAAGTCAAGTATTCACTAAGTGATAGACAACACCGACAGAGCGCACACCATCAGTAAAGGAAAAGAAGAAAAGTCACAGTGATACCTGATGAGCAGAAGACAATGTTGCCCGATGAAGAAAAACCATAGGATGCCCGACGAGCTGAAAACAGAGTTGCCTGACGAGTAAAAATCCAATGATGCACGACGGACAGAGATCCTGAAGCTAACTGGAGTCACACTGATGGAACTGTCAGTTGTCATGGATGACTAACTACAGAGTTGACCAACAGAACAGAGAGTTCATAAAATGACAAAATATCTAGCTAGCAAGAGCTAAAGATAGACTTAATTGGTTGTTTTCTTTGTTTTATTCGACTAGAGTTAAGTGATTGATTTAAACAAGATTTGTACAGTTGGAAAGAATGTAACTATGAGATAAATTAGGAGTTATGCTTTAAATCAAATTGGATGGATTGTTTTTCACGCCAAGAATCAAGAATCAAGAATCAAGAAACAATGAATATCATGTCTATATAAGAGACAAGCTTAATTCATTTAAAAATGGGATTAAGGGGAGTGAATAGAAAGAGGATGCTAAAGAGAAACTGATGAAGAATATCTTCATACAGTCCTGATCAATCAAGTTGAAGGAGAGCTAAGGAATTCTGATGACACTGACAAACATCGAAGCACAACATCACAGAGCAGAAAGTGTGGAGCACAAAGAATTGAATTGATACATTGATCAGAGAGGTAATGTACTTAAATAGATCTGAAAATTTGCAATTCAAAGTTGCATCATGAACAGGTCAGTGTTTCAGTTTAACCACTGAAGCATCAAGTCTCTTAATAGAGCAGGACTTAACAATCTTCTATATATTAAGGTACATCCCAAGGAGTGCCAAAAAGGTTGATTCATGAAAGTAGCATTGGACTTGCCCGATACCTATTGACAGTCTAAGGAGGGTGATTCAAGGATGGTAGCAATAGATGCCCGATACTAAGTGACAACCTCTATGTATAAAATCCTCTAAAAAGGTCGCACTTAACATTGTGTTTGTAACCTTTAACAAGGTTGGCTCCTAACAGGGCCCACTTCAGAAGAGTAAAAATTTGGGGTACCGGTCCCAGTGGGTTTTTCCCTTAATAGGGTTTCCACGTTAAAAATTCATGTGTTATGTGTGTATGATTCATTTCTTTGTTTTTTTGTATCTAACATAGTTAACACTGGGTTGATCGACATACTCTACTTATTTACTGAGTTTTGGTAAATAGTTATACTGCTTATCGGTAATCAAGGAGAATAAGGACAGACAAGGAAAACTAACAGACAGTTAAATCATTATTAGTATTTCATGGCATGCATCTTGTAGGGACATAATAATTTGAGGTTTATTGATTAGTGGTCAAAGTTTGAAGGATAAATTTTTGAGGCCATTGATTCACCCCCCCTCTCAGTTTTTACTAACAGTCAATGTATAAACCAACAACGGTGATGGGTGTCTTGAACTAACACTCCCATTGCCTAAACTCATTTGCGGGGATGGGTGTCTCAAACCGACACCCCCTTTACACTCAGCAGTGTATATTTACGGGTTGAAATGTGATGATAGGACACAGAGCGAAGGAGATAAGACTGGGACATAGCGGTCAAAGAGGACAAATGTGTTATTAGCGACACGGGTCCAAAGTATACGACAAAAACCTGCGGTGAAAAAGGCATTCCCTGACACACACACACATAGAATGCAAGGATATGTAATACAAACAACCACCAACATGAACATATTTTTATATTGTTTGATATGTTGTAATCAAATAATAAAATTATGTAGAATATGTTGTAATTATATATATATAATAAAAATGTGTGTGTGTGTGTGTATATATATATATATATATATATACATACATACATACATACATATATATACATATGTATATGTATGTATATATATCTATATCTACACACACACACACACACACATATATATATATAATGGTTCACTCGAATTGACTTATGCGATTTTTCACTATCTATAATGTTTACATTAGATAGTTGGTGTGTAGAGGAAAAGGTGGGTAAATCGGCCACATGGTGAAGAATTCCCAAGATAGGAAGAACCTTGAGGGTATCCACATGTAGACTGTGCACGCATCTTGGTACAGTAAAACCATCATCCTTCGTCAAGACACATTAGATAGGAAGATGAACTAATATCAATTCGAAGACATTATTAATATAAGTGGAAATTAGTATTAAAAGTCTATAGGAGTGTTACCCAATGATAGACACACAATCTATGTTTTGATAAAATTATCATAATCTTTGGGCATTAGATACACAATAAATATAGCACCACATTATCACAATCAAGGCTTTCAATGGGTAAGAGAAGATCTATTACGACACTCTCTGAAGGACTACCTAGACCACAAAATGTCCTAACATTACTATCGAGGTCGTTGTTAGTATTTTGTAAAATCTAACCCGTTTGATCTAATGCTAGCATTTTGATTCACCTCCCGAGTAGACATTTGTTCTAGAAAAGTTCTTAGAGGAATAATATTTACTCTTGATTTGGATCCAGTTCCAATATGGATATTACTGCCATTATTTCCAAAGTTCCAATTTATGTTTTGGGGAAGGATTGTTGTCTGGGTAGCATTGGAACTTTCCCCTTGTTCAAACTGAGGTACATATTTGTGAATGACATCAATCTCAATATCTACTGTGGCATCTAAGAGGGAATCCCATTCGTATTCATTAGAACTTGTTTCCATATAATAAGGTATATCTAGTACATGAGTAGGGGCGATTGGTTGCCCCTATTTAGGATGTCATCCTTCTAGGTCATCCTCTGTACCTTGACCAAATCCATACTCATGAGAATCAGCCTGATTATCATAAGATCTACCTAGGTATTGTGCTATGGTCATGAGGACTACTTCATCTCCACTTGAGATGCCTTCTTGTTGGCCGTCTTCACCTTCTTGTGTTACTACTTGTTCTTCAGTTCCCTGTATGAATGTAGGATGGACTGAAGATACCTATATTTCTTGCACTATTATGTCCATGAAGTAAGGTAAATCAGGTATATAAGAAATAGTAACTAGTCGCCCCTAGTTAGGGTATCTTTCCTCAGGTTAATCTTCTTGTCCTAGTCTCAATTTGTCTTGTTGTTGGCCCACCACTTCTTCTTCGGTCAATTGATTCTCTTTCTATGATTGTTGGGATGCTGATCTATTTGGTTTGAAGGGGCTCTGAATTGATGTGGAATATAAAGTTCTCCTTGGTAGTTGGGATTCTTTGTTTTTATATGCAACATTCTTTCAAAGGATAACCATGTAACCTCTGCTTCCCATTGTATCTCATCATCAGAGTCTTCTGTTTGATTGCATATAGGACCATTGCTAGAGGAATGATTGGATTTTTGTTCATGGTATCCTAGTCCTATTTTATCTGTGGGACTCCGAAACTCAGTGTGTATGGGTTCTAGAAATCCTTTACCTTTGCCTAGGGGTCCTTTTCCTTTATACCCCATTTGTTGCATGAGTTGATCTTTCCATATTTCTGCGGAGAGATCTCAACATGTTTGACTTCTTGATCATTCTCCTCCTCTCTATAAATCCAGGCAAGAACAATGTTTTCTTCATTTTCCTCTGAAAGAGAAACACGAGCTTTCACCATACTAGTCCCTTCATGTATTTTTAATGGCTGGGTACTAGAAGGTTTGAATAACGATGAGGGAATTCCATAGGACCTAGGGGATGTAGGGAGATTGGCCACAGATGGTAAGGGACATAAATGATACTCTCCCATTCTAGTGTCTTTAATTTTCAATTTCTCTTCAAAAATCCTCAAGAGTGATGCTTTGGAATTCTCATCCACTTGTAGATTAGATGCTTCCTTGTTATGTTGAACCATGTTGTCAGCTTGTTTCAAGTTATTACAAGAATAGGTGTTGTTAGCTGGGATGGAGATCTCCACTTGGTTGTGTGGGAATTTCACACGCTAATGATATGTCGAGGGGACAGCTTGCATGTCACAGATCCATAGTCTCCCTAATAAGATTTTGTATGCCAGAGCTAAATCTAACACTTGGCAAGTTACGTCTCTCTCCCCAATAAGATTTTGTATGCCAGAGGTAAATCTAACACTCGGCAAGTTACGTCTGTATCAATTGGTCTAAACCTGATAGGTAGCACAACTAATCCCTTTGATGACCTCTCCTCTTCATCATATGCCTTTATGGTTATTTTTGTCTTGGGATCTATAGCTTGAAAATGGCGCCTCTATTTATCAAGACACACTTCAATCTATGCTTGTGGATCAAAACTTCTATGTACAAGGGTTGATTATGCAGATGATTTAGCACCTTATCATCTTCCTCTTAGAAGGACAAGTAATGAGGCGAGGTAAAGTGGCCTACCATTTTTGGGAATTGATCAACACTGAGGTATTTTGGCACAATTATTTCTAGAAGGGTTGTTTCAAGAATCTCCTTATGCAACAATGAGATTTTAAGCAATTCCAGAATGAAAATTTGGGTAGGGGTTCTTTATAATTGATCAACCAAATTATAATTTGTAGCTGGAATTGACGAGACCAATTTATTTGATGTTGAGGGTTTAGTTGTTGATGCAATGGATTGTTTAGATGAGGATGGTACCCCCTTAAGAGTAACCTTAGATTGATTCCTTGTCATAGCGTTAGCTAATTCAGACTCTTTCTTGTCTTTGATGATGATAGTGTTAACTGATTGATTGGATAATTCAAGCATGTGGATCACATTCTCTTTAGTAGAATAGGTGTAATTTACCTTAGCTCCATGATTCTTTGAAGATTCCCCTTGTTCATAAGAGGGTAGAGGTTGTTTAAAATCCTTGTGATCATTTTTTGATTGGTATCTATCAGACTGTGATGGTTTCATTATAAATCAAGTCTTGTATGACGTGCTTCAACTTCATGCATTTATTAGTCAAGTGTTCTTTTTTTTTTGTGGTATTCACAAAAGTGATTGTCATTCCACCATTTGGGTTTGACTGTTGGTTCCCAAGGCTTTGAGTCTTGTATCATGATGATTTTGTTAGCCACCAAAGTCTTTAGTGTGGTTTCAAGGGGTTCTCCTAGAGGAGTAAACTTATGCTTGGGCTTGGGTATCAAAGGCGCTTTGTCCTTTTGTGTGTCTTGGTTATTCTTGGACATTGATGAAAAATTCAAATTGTTCTTACTAGCCTGGATGCTACTAGATAGATTGAATATTGGTTCCTTGGGTTTGAAATCAAATGAATCAACCACTCCGTCATTGACCATGTTCTTGTTCCTGTTCCAGTATTTTTTCTTGTCCTTACCATTGTTATTGTTAGGATTGTTCGAGGATTTGGTGTCTTTATATAAGGTGAGTTCACCTTTATTCACAAGGACTTCTTTGATTCTGATAGCACTTTCCACCAATTCACTAAAGGCAGTATGTTTTTGCATCTGGATCACGTAATTCATCTCGGGTACCAAGTTGTTGATGAAGATGTCTATTTTCTCTGTTTCTGGGATTTGTCTAGGATATCTTGTGAAATTTTTTCTCCATCTTTGAAGAAATTTAAGAACAGGTTCACCATAGTATTGTTTGGTGTTGCATAGATTCAGCATGGTGATCATGTGTAAGATGTTATAAGAATAGTGTTGGATGAAATTTTGCACAAGCTCATAAAATGTTTGAATGCCAGGTGAGAGCATTGTGAACCATTCCAAAAAGTTGGCTACTGAGGCTCCAAGGGAATAGTCTCATTAGATATGTCCTTTCATACATAAACTCCATGCTAACAATGCAAAAATCTCTCACATGGTCTTGAGGGTCACCATCCCCATTGTACTTGTCGTATTTTAGAATCTCAACTTTGGGAGGAAATGGTGGCATGTGTAAGTTCTTAGCAAACAGAAAGGGACATATAGAATCCATCGAGTATTTTTTAGAATATTGTTCTTTCACTTTCTTCAATTCTCTAAGTTCACACCTCATGTCTTGCAACTGTTGATTGAGAATGGTCATGGGAGATTCCTCCTTGTCTTGTATTAATCCTTCAATATCAAATTTAGGAGGAATTTTAACACCTACGAATTCTAGGTGCATGAAGTATTTATCCTTGTCCATTTGCATGAGAATTTGCATAATCTTTTGAAAGTGTTTGTCCTGTTGACATCTTTTGATTTCCTCTTCAGTAGGTTCCTTAATTGAGGAGGAAACACTAGTATGGAAGATTTTCCGTCCTTGGCTAGATCCCCAGTCGTAGGCTAACATGGTTGACATGGTTTGATGTTTAGTATGGTTCGATTGACATTTGAAATAGGGGTATTGATTAATATATAGTTGGCTTGTCTTGATTCAGAATCCTTTGAGTAGATCTTGGTTTTTGATAGGACAAGGGTCCTAGAGTAGTTTTGTCAATATCTTGTCCCTTTGAATCGAGATCAAATTTTTGTTTTTGGCGTCTGGTTTGAACCATGAAAGACAATCGTAGTTAATATGTCGAGATGACTAGACTGATGGGTCAATGTCAAATATTTACGAATGATCACTTTGTCCGAGAGATTGGTAAGAGATACGTTGATGAAAGATTGTTAAGCCTGGTACAAGGTATCGTGATTTGAGATCTGAATGTCTATTGGATGACACTTGTGACCAAACTGATTGAGGTTGACTTTGGATGAGATAGATCACGACAAGTAAGACCATTCGATAATATAAAGTAAGAGACAAGGATGAGTCAAGTCACCTATGTCAAGAACTAACAATCGTTTTGAGGAGGTATAATGACTGATTTTAGGCCACATAGATAAGCATTAGAATGAATATAAGGACATCAAGGATCAAATTAACTGACTAGATTCCAATGTGAGATCATATGACAATTTCTAGGTTCCCATACGACAATTCACAAGTTTCCATACCAGTATTTGTTGTCAAAGTGTTTTGTCCTATGACAATTCTAATGGGTCAAAAAGATAGAGCAATACAGGGATAGTTTGCCACTTGACTTGGATGAATTTTTGGACTAATTTGCGTAATCTTGAGGTGATAATGCCAATGTATGAAAGTGTCTTATGTTGTTTTGGTGTCATTTTTGGGTGATTCAAATACATCAAACACAAAGGAATGAAAATCAAACACACTTTCTAGCCCAAGAGTCAATTGGCTTAGTGAGAAAATCTTTGATTGTTAAGTTAGGTACACACACAATAGCTAATCATAATACAACCACCACCATCCACACAATGGGTATAGTGATGTTGTATTAGTTGAATCCAAATGCTAATGGTGGTATGAAATGACGAGTGTCTTGGGGGAGTTACTATCTCCCTTGCACTTGGAATATCCACTTTCGAAGGTGAACAAGGTGGATACTATTATATGAAATCTAGTAAGGGTCTCCATTTGAGTACATCCTTTGTCTCCGTGTAAGTGCGATTAAGGCATATAGCCCCTCAAAGCACCTTAATAGGAGTAGTAACATAAACACAATTGATAACCAAGGACCCTACTATGTGTTAGGCGTAGGTCGAGTATAAGCTCAAATGGTACCCGAATTCTGAGGCTTTAACCCCAAGAATAAAATTTGATTAACGTGAGTTGGAGTGATGTGGCTTACACCTCGTTCTCATGTGGGTCATTCCTGGGAGATTTTTACCTCAAACGACAGACCCATCTAAAAGGTATGCATGAAAAAAAATGCATAGAAAAGAGAAGGTCTAGATTTTTGATTCTTCCTCAAGAAGGAGAAGAGCATAATCTCCTATTTCTCTTTGTTTTTCCCAAACACATCAAACACTCCAAATTTTTCCCAAAAGATTGCTTGCCTAAGACAAGTCAAACATGTCTAGGTTTTTGATCTTCCCTAAAAGGAAAGTGAGCAAAATCCCCTAATGTTTAGCTTGGCTCACACAAGAATGCCCTAATTATACTAGGTGCTTAGATAATCATTTAAAAAGCACGATCGTTTGGTTGATGGACACACTAGGAAAACTGCAAACACAAAAGGCTTAGTAGTCTCAACAAGATTTATTTCTTCTTCAAAACGTCCTACAAGAACCAAGAGATTAGTAGTTTTGCAATAAAGAGTGCTCTAGTGTTACTTTGACAAGTGAACCTTCCATTAGACGACCTGCAAAAACATGTTAAGCTGCCAAATCAGAGAGCCAGACGACCAACACAACCATAATAGTGGTTAGAAGCCAAAAATCAATTCAAATGAACCCCTAAAAGTGCTCTCTATTTTTGAAATGACAGAGTACAAAGGATAGACTTGCATCCAAACTCATATGACAATCTAGTACTAACCATACGACAAAACAAAGAAAGATGATTTCTCATACGACAATTTAGGCATGTTAGTACGAATATTTAAATCAAATACAGACTCATACAAAAATACATATGTTGTGAAACAACAAACTATAGTCTAGTGATTTTTCGTATGAGTAGGCAGGCCATAGGATAATGAGCGCAATTTTAGAAAAATGTCAAATTTTTTGAGAATTGAGGCTAAAAACTAGTTTGAGTTCCACGGTGGGCACCAGATGTGTGGTAAATGTGGTCTTCAACCTAAAAACACCAAACATTCAATAAACCATTAGCTCGAGGGTTAGTGATCATCAAATCAAAATCAAACATTATGCAACTACCTTCAAAATCGACTTATTGCTTCCTAGTTGAAGCGAGTTTGATTATCAATGGATGCTCATTAGTTTGGCATTTGGAATCAGTGACTCTACAACTCCAAAACATAAGATTTTAAAGGATGGGCATGATGCATGAACTTGCATACTTTTCCCTCAAGATCATGAAAATTAAATTCATGAATGTAATTAAGCTAAATGCATACTAAAACATGAGTTAATTTAAGAAATTGAAACTAAGACTTCATTTAAGATCAAAATGCACAACACTAAGCTACCGTGAAAATGCATTCCTAAAACATGAGCAAAAACCTAGGATCAAAATACCATTATGATGTTACTTCTAAAATTTACCTCTTTGAGCAAGGAGAGCTATCCCTTTTATAGAAATTACCTCGAAATGGATGGCTAAGATTTAGCCACGAAGGGCGGTTGAGATGCACTTTCTGGTGCAGGAGCACCATGGCTATATGGGTCACTTCATTGATTCTGTAGATTTTGGGGTCACTTCATGATCCTGATGGAGATCCAAGAAGAATTAAAGACACGTGAAGAGTTGAAGTTTGATAAGACCTATAAGGTCATTCAATGTTGTAATCATGGCCAATAGAGCCATTTGAGTCCATTTTGAATCAAAATATGTCAATGTAATTACATATTACCAATATGGCAAGTGTGGCCTATAAGGCTAATTCTAATGGTTCATGGGATAGTTTAATGGTCTAAGTTATCAATTATTTTCATAAGGTCTTAAATTGACCATATTAATGTATTGAGTGATGGTTAGTTCATAGTACAAGAAGAAGTCAAAAAAAATTATCAAAGTGATAATGTATGTAATAGCCTTGTTTAAAGACATAATTGACCAATAGGTGGTTCCATAGGTAGTTAGGGAGGTTTGGATTGGTTTTTATAGTGGAAAAAAGTTTAAATATGCTATAAAATGTCCAAAAAGGGCATCCATGGTCGAAATGATAAAGAATTATGAAGTTTTGAATCAATACAAATAGTATTTTACTGTATTTCTCTAGTTTTTCTCTACAACAACCCCGTTGTTTCATGTTTTTGATGATGGTAAAGAAATATTTTTGTTAAAATGTTGATTGGGTATGATAGGGATGCGAATTAAATTCATTTTGGCTTTTGAATGGTTGCATTTGGCTAAGATTTGTAAAAGTTATCTTCATTTTGATGAAAGTTGTCCAAACCCTCACATAGGGTAACCCGAGAGGAGGAAAATGTAGTTTCCTTGATGCCACACGTGTTGTTTGACCCCATGCTTGATAGGGGAATGGAGAAGGGTGTATGTTACCTTCCTATGTATTTTTAGAAGACCGTGTAGAGGGGTACATGTGTTTGAGGGTAGAGAAGTGACTGGATAGTCACATGGAGGATGAATGATTGTCTCAGAAAAATGCAGTCTAGTGCGGGGGCAATATATTTTCAACCAACCGTTGGATCTTTCTAATCTTGGAGTATGTTTGTGAGAAAATAATTGCGCCCATCCTCACCAGAGCGATCGATAGGTTTGATTCCTCTTCAAAAGTTACACCTCTCTGTGTGAGGGTCTATCCAGAGGCAGCAAGGATGTATTTTTTTTGGTTATTGGGCTAGTGAGCACTTGGTAAGAGATAGTTGCTTGATCAAGTTGCTTGGTTGAAGACAATGATTTTTTTTAGGGACATGGTGATTTTTATCAATATGTAGAGCCTATGGTGGCATAAGGCATGGTGTGCACTCTGATAGATCATGGTGTGGCTTGGATCAAGGAGAATGATCCTATGGAAGAAGCTAGTTTGGTATTGCTACAAGACAAATGGAGTCCCTCAGAAACTTATTGATTGAAGTCCACCTAAGGCCTCTGCATCACTTTACTTCAATCCATGTGGGCTTGATCCAGGTGGACGATCGTTGATTGGTCAACTTTGTGTTTGTTTGGGGGAGAATGAGACAAATTTGGTAATTATCCCCTTTTAATTATTTTTTTTTGGATTTTATGTGCTCACACATGTGTGAGGATGTCCGAAGGGGTTCTTTTAATTAAAAGTGTTAGGAGTTTTAATCAATCCCCATAGTTCAAGAAATTAAATGTTTTAAGATTTGATTCAACAAGTTGATTTAATTATGCAAGCAAGTTTTATTAAATATTTACATAATTAAGGTCTAGCAATAAATGCCTTTGATTTAGGATTTTTAAGGCCAATTAATCGAATTAGGGGCTATGGGTTTACTAGACCAATTTTAGGTGATGACAGATAAACTATTTCACCCTCATAAGTAGCAAGCCAAAACAAGGAGGCATATAGATACCTGCAAATTTCATCACGTACCTAATAAGCCCTAGGTGGTTTATGGTTTTCAACTAAATATTTTAAGATTTGATTCAACAAGTTGATTTAATTATGCAAGCAAGTTTGATTAAATATTTACATAATTAAGGTCTAGCAATAAATGCCTTTGATTTAGGATTTTTAAGGCCAATTAATCGAATTAGGGGCTATGGGTTTACTAGACAAACTTTAGGTGATTACAGATAAACTATTTCACCTTCCTATGTAGCAAGCCGAAACAAGGAGGCATATAGATACCTACAAATTTTATCATGTTCCTAATAAGCCCTAGGTGGTTTATGGTTTTCAAATGACAACCTAGTTTGACATAATGTGGTTCCTAACATTTCTTGCACATATTGCATGTTGGGGGCTTCTGTTCGATAACTTTGGAATATCCTTTTTCACTTTGCTATTTTTGTACTTTAGCTTGCATATGCATGTAGTGTCATATAAAGCAAAACTAGAGGCTAAATATATTATAAATTGTAAGCACTTGAGCAGTGTACAATTGCATGATTGATTAGCACCCTCTTGAGTACGTTTCCATTATAGTTTGCATTATAGGACTTCACAAATGCACTTAATGGGCACCTATATTCAAATTTCAATATTCGCTCTCTTCAATCTCTTTCAAAATAAAGGTAAGTCCTTATCCCTAGGGGTGCTCTTCTATTTTTCATCCAATCCAATAATTCATTTAATCAGCTAGACCCTATAGCATTATTAGTGACCTTTTTGTCATCTCCCGACCCCAAAATTGACTATCAACTTACTACACACACCCCAAGTCTATCTTGGACCCTTGGACTTAATCTGGCCCCTTTTCGTTGGGTACATAATGGTTGAGCCGTTATGTACCCAGGTACATTACGACCTAGCCATTGTCTACTATGGATTTTGCGCCCAAATTTGATTTGGGACCTCAGGTTGGTGTTTTTGTGGTAATTCATGATCTATAGTCGGTGTTAGTAATAACTGAGAGGGGGGGATTGGGGGGGGGGGGGGGAATCAGTGGCNGGGGTGAATCAGTGGCCTCAAAAATATTCCAATTAATCAACCCAAAAACTTAGTACTACAATATTAAGCCTCTAGTTATCTTCAGTTCTATAAGGTGAATGCCTTAAAATATACTTATCAAATTACTACTACTCGGAATGCTTTGTTAAACCTTATTTTTTATGTTTACCGAAAACAAGTCTTTCAATTTACCAAAAATAGTAAATTACTTAGAGTATACCGATCAATCCAGATTCGCTATGTGTAATGCAAAACACTAAAGTAATGACTCATAAACACATTGACACATGGATTTTTAACATGGAAACCCTGTTAAGGGAAAAACCACTTGGGACCGGTAACCCAAAATTTTCACTCTTCTAAAATGAGCTCGGTGAAGAGCCAACCCTGTTAAAGGTTACAAACACACTGTTAGGTGTGACCTTGTTAGAGGATTTAAAAGATTAGTTTGTCACTTGATATCAGGAATTTCCATGCTACCTTCCTTATCCAAACTCTTCTTGTTTGTCAAATGGTATCTGGCATCTCATGCTATTTTCATGATCAAAATTTTTGATACTCCTTGGGATGTATCTCAATATAGAAAGGATCTTTAAATCCTGCTCGGTTAAGAGACTTTCTGAATCAATGGTTAAACTAAAATAGTATGATCTGCTCACATATGCAACTTAAACTTGTAGATTTTCAGATCTATTGTAAGCTCATTAAACCAATCTGATCAATATATCTTTTCAATACCTTTGCTCCACTTTTATTCTGTTCGGTGATGCTATGCTTTGTTGCTCGGTGTCCGCAAAAATCTTTAGCTCTTTCCTTAGCTCGATTGATCAGGACTGTATGAAGTTGTTCTGCATCAGTTACTCTCCAGCATCCTCTTTTTCATTCACTCCCCTTAATTCATAACGAATTAAGCTGTCTCTTTATAGACATGATATCACCATTTCTAGATTCTTAATTTTCTTGATCTTGGCGTGATCCGCAATCTTAGCCAATTTGATTTAAAGAAAAAATCTTGCTTTATCTCGCAGAGATCTTCTTGCCAAATGGACAAAACAAATTTAAATTATTTACTTATCTCTGGCTTTATCTTGTCGATGAAAACAATGATAACTACTAGTTAAGTCTATATTTAGCTCTGCCAGCTAGATATTTTGTCATTTCTGAACTCCATTTAACTTTGGTGTTTTAACTCTTTGAAAGTTTTGGTCAACACTCTAGTTCTCCTCGGGCCTCTTTGTCGGGGTTTTCTATCCATCGGGGTTGACTGTCCGTCGGGTTACACTATGATTCTGGCCGTCGGGTATGCTTGTCATTCAGCTAGTCAGTTTTCTTGCTTGGGCATCACTGTGACTTGGCTTTCGGTTATCTCCGTCCGTTGGGTTCCACTAGTTGTCGGTGTTTGACGTCACATAGTGAATGATTTTCTTTTATGCATTACTGAAAGCATAATATTTATCTCTTTGATTCTCTGAATTATTTGACACTTTGATTATAACCGATTAGATTATATCAAGTTGACATTAATGACTATACAATCCATTAACTGATTTAATGTCTTGCATTTTCTTTCTGCATTTTGGTGATCAACTTAACATCTTCAAACATTCAATTAGTTACATGATCTATAGTTGGCTCCCACATCTTGATCTCCCAATTTTCGATAAAAAATGGCCTCCCACTTCATTTGGTACGATGGAAAAAATTCAATTGCAAGGTTGGAGTCCCAATTTGAAGACATCTCACACTAGTAGAATTTGGGCAATAAATGACCAAGTGACTAAAAATTTTAGTCACGTGACTAAAATTTTTAGTCACATGACTAAAACTGATCATGTTCTACCCATTTTTTGCAATTCACAAATATAAATGACTAAATAAATGACCAATTTGGTCATCGGGTAAAATCACTACTAAAATGACTAAATAAATGACCAATTTAGTCATCTGGTAAAATGACTAAATAAATGACCAAATTGGTCATCGAGTAAAATGACCAATTTGGTCATCGGGAAAAATGACCAAATATTTCAGTTTAGGTACCTAAAATGAACCTCACATTTCAATTTGGTGTTCTTAGTTAAATAAACTTCATCTATTTTAGGATTCAATGCAAGGCTAATTGATTGGTTTTCTACTTTCAATTCGTTTCAAGTTCACAATCTAGCCTAAGTAGGAGTCTTAATTGATTCAATTTTGTC
>MU224706.1:24425-44714 GCA_018584345.1 Thuja plicata
TGGGAGATGGAAGGATAATCGACTTCTGGGATGATAACTGGATCCATAAGGAGCCCTTATCATTAAATCAAGAGTGGAAACAAGCTATAGATAGGTGCAAAGAAACTTTTGGGATCAAGGCTAAAGATTACTGGTAGGAAAATAAATGGAGGAATCTTGGCGACATAGATAGAAGATTTAATTCCCTCCAACATGAGTTGCAGACTTGGTTTATTAAAGATAACTCCCAGGATATTACTGTTTGGGACCCTAGTCTTGATGGTAAGTATTCTGTTTCTTCTGTTTATATTATGTTGCTTCTGTTTATAATATCCTCACTATGAGGGAGGTGAGACCTCTTTTCTCCTTTTTCTGGTACAAACATCTCACTCCAAAAATCAACTTCTTTTTTTGGCTCTTAATTCAAAATAAACCTCTTACCCTTGATAATCTTTCTAAAAAGGGATTTTATCTTGCTAATAGATGTGTTCTTTGTTTGGAAGAAGCTGAATCTTGTGATCCCATAATGCTACACTACTCCTTCACCCGAATTGTTTGGGAAATTATCCTTAGGAAATGGAATCTATGCTGGTTTTTTCCTCTCCTTTGGCAAGATTTTGTCAAATAATAGAGCAATCCTTCCCAGAACTTAATTGAAAAAGACTTCTAGATTTTAATTCATCCCCACTTCTATTGGCAAATATGGATGGAAAGAAATAAAAAAATCTTTAGGGAGAAACAGTTCGGCCCTGAAGTTGTTGGCAACCACATCTGTAGAGCGTTGGAAGAAAACATCACATCTTCTAGTAATAATAATTTTGCTAAGATTATTGGGGACACTAGAGAATGGACATTCAATATTTCTGATCCTAAATCTAAATAGTTGAGAGCTACCGCAACTTGGACCTCTCCTCCTACTAATTGGGTTAAGGTCAACTTTGATGGGGCATCAAAAGGTAACCTTGGAATTGCTGGAGGAGGAGGAATAATAAGAGATTGGAAGGGAACCTATATTAGGGATGTACCGGCTCCCCTAGGAGTGCAATCTAATCACAAAGCCAAATTAATGACTTCTCTTAATGTGATGTTGCTGGCAGAAGAGGTGGAATGTAAAAAGGGTCTGGCTAGAGGGTGATTCTCTTAATATCATCAACAATATTAAAGGTAACAACAAGGTGTCTTGGACTATCGGGCAAATCATTGACAAAATTAATGAAGTTGCTTCAAAATTCATTGCCTTTCATGTAACCCATAATTACCGTGAAACTAACCAAGTGGCAGACAGGTTGGCTAACTTAGAATTTAGATGTGATGTGAATCACAAGTGGCATGGATCAACAAAGATAAATGATGAAATAAACCTGTTAATTAATCATGATAGAATTAATCACAAGGTGGGTTTTATTAACACTTTTGATCACAAGGTTGATGGGACTCAGATTTGGAGTACGACGAAGGTGAAATGCCAAGGGAAGAGTAATAGAAATTATGACCCTCTACCATCACATGCTTTATGGGTCATTAAGAGACATTTAATGCATTATCTCAATTATTTAAAGCATTCTGGTTATTGTCTGAGAATCTTTGAGATTACTGCTAAGGAGTTGATGAAATTATGTGACTCTAGCATCACTAAAGATGATGAAGCTATGGGTGGAGACTTAAAAAGAGAGGAACCAACTAACTATAAAAAGGGGAAGGAGAAAGATGTTTTGAGAAAATTTAAGAAGGGAAAAGTGCATCAATACCTGAAATGCCTGCATGGTAATGACAAGGATACCACGAAGGCATTTATTGCTAGGTGGGAGAATGGTAAAGTTAACATTTTGGGTAAATATTTTACCCTAAACTTAGAAATTCTGGTGGAGATAATAGGGCTTCCTCTGGATGGGATGCATTTCATCAAAGACAAGAAAGTGTGAAATAAAGCCTACAAAACCTTTCCTAAGTCTGATGCAGAGCGAGCTATGCTGGTTAAAGGCAACCTGGACTATGTGAACTTTTCCAACATCAAACACATCTGGGATTTTGTTATCAAAGCAATAATGAAATATTTTATGCTTGACGGTAGGCACTCTAAAGTCTACAACTACAATTTTGTGCTTTTCAATCATTTTAGACATGATGTTAGGGTTTCTTTCCCATTTTACGTGCTTAGCTTGCTCAACCAGAGCATTATGGACTTCACAGTTAGGGCTACCCCTGTTGTGCATGAGTGGCTCATCCTTCTCATTGCAGACTATGCTAAAAATCACATCTCTTAGCCTCTCCCCAAGAAGATTTATAATGATAAAAGAAATAATGTGGAGATGTCATCTGGAAAGAAATCCATCAGAGCCACAAACAAAAAAAGCCATAAAGGCCCAGTGGAAGTTGATATCACACTCTCTATCTTCGATGATGTGGAAGGTATGAGGAATGATGGTGACTAGGAGGAGGACTCTTCTGAGGACAAGGATATCAAATATGGGGAGGAGAGAAATAGAGAGGATTATGAGAAGGCTAACCCTGCTATCACTGAGCCTATGGGTGAGGAAGGTGATTTTTCCACTGAGGATACCATAGACATGGATAATACTATCTCTGAGGAGATAATTGAACAAGTTGACAACCTAGTTGAAATGTATATTGATAAGAATCAGAACAAGCCTATGGAAGATAGGGAGGATCCTAATAAGAGGAATGAAGAAACACTGGAGAACAGGGCCAAAATGACAATTGAAGAACCAAAGGAAAATGAAACTAAAAAGACTAACATAGGAAAGGTAGAGGATAATATGGCTACTAATAATATGGAAGAGTCAAAAAAATCCCAAAGTGACAAAATCTTTGTCAATCTTGATAAAGATGACCAGAACGAGAATTTTGACTACGAAATTTGTAGGATTTGAGAGATACAAATACATAGAATGCCAAGAACACCTACATGCAAATAAACTGTTACAGGAGAGAAGAAGAAAGAGGGAAAAAGAAGAACTCAGAAGTTACTCAAAATGTGAGAGCTAAATTATAATTTGAGTTAATGAAAAAAGAATTACAAGGTTCAACCTATAAAGGTGAACAAAACCCTAAAGCCTAAAAAATCTAGGTTGCACATTAATAATTAATTATTAATCCACCTAAGAGAAAGCTTAAGCACTAAAGAGTAATAAATTAACTATTTAAGTCAACATAATTTAATTAATAAGCAAACTAATGATTACTCTAACACCCCCCCTTAAGCTAAGCGCAGGGGGTAAGCTAACCTAGCACAGCTATGAAAGCAAGAAATGGGTCTCGGCAACAAGGCCTGATCAGGTACCCAATACAAGGAAATCTCTGTAAACTGGAGACAAAGAAGAAAACCTCAAGGGAAAAACCCCTCTCCAAAAAGAGATAGAAAAATGAAGAAAAGAAATGGCTCAAGGGACTCTCTCAAGACCATAAGTACAACCAACCCCCCATGAGAGAGGGATGAGACATCAAAGTCCCCCCAGAATGAAGAAACTCCTGTCACAATGGTAGATGTCTGATGTAGAATCCAAAAGGAGATCCTGAAGTGGCAAATGATATTCCTCCCCTTGGGAAGAAACGGATCCAAAGGATGATGTTGAAGAAACCCTATGAAGAGTGATGAAACAATCTGTCTCAGGATGTGTGCCATGATCAGATGCTGAAGAATCTCTCTATCTAAACTGAAACAAATGATGCCAAATCCAAACTAATGTGGAGAATCCTGAAATGCAACTGTAGAATGCACAGATAATGGTGGACAAATAGTGATAACCTGATTGTCAAGGTAGAGGAGATGAATGTCCTCAAAACAATCCTCCAAATATGCAGTATAAGACTCAACAAACAAGAAAGATATGTCTACAACATAAGAGTCAAAAACATCTATGTTTGGAAGATGTATGATTCCCTACTGCACAAAAATAGGAGCAACAAGAGATGCTGACGAAGTCTCAGTCTAAAGAGTGGGAACTGTGAGAGAAGCCTCTGATCCATCGAAACATGTAAGGGTGTCTAAATACTCAAGCTCCTCTAAAGTATCATGATCAAAGGGTGTATTCTCTTTCCAAGCAATGGGTATGAGACAATCTAAAGTAGGGTCCTCTGGGAATGGAGAGAGATTAGGGTCTCCATAGATCTCCCAAAGAAGTGTCCAAAGTGGGTGAGGACAATCAATGTCCGATATAGCCAACATAGTGTCATGATCAACACTAGACACTATAAGTCCTAATATGTGATCTCTAATAATATCCCATGCTAATTTTCCCTCTGAAGTGGCTGGTTTAGGTATGAGATCATACAAATAAGGCAAAATATTAAGCCACCTACAATGTGTAAGTATACCATTTTCCCATGACTCATAATTACCCCGTTCTAGAATAACAACTAAAGGGTGAGTAGAGAAACCCATGATAAGTCTTCAAATGAAACAAACTGAGAAATCTGACCTTATTGCATTTAGATCAAATTAATATAACCCATCCCACACAAATAGAACCCATGTAGGTGCTAGAATGTCCAAGTAATTGAGCAAAGTGTAAAAACACACAAAGCTGAATAAGATTTACTTGGTAAATTTTCTGATGAAATAGACTATAAATATAGAAATATCACAACAACACCTTTCCAACGCATATTCATTTGCACAAGATGGAGTTCGGACGCAAAATATATGCCCCTGAGAGTGAAAAACAAAAGTTCTGACTTTGAATAGAAAAAAAGACATCAAAAATTCCAAACCAAAAAATCAAACCTACATAATTAGATAGAGCTCGGAAAGATCTTTCCAACGATATAAGGAAGTTGAAAATCCGATGTCGTATGCTCAAGATATGGCCAAAATACCAAAACTGCTCCAAAAGGTTTGAGGGTTTAACCCTGGCGGTTAGGTTAACCGCTAGAGGTTAACCACTAGTGGTTAACTGATGGTGGTGCCCATTAACACAACATGCGTTATTTTTAAATTTAAATTTTTTTTTTGAGTTTTCACCTTGAAATTTGAGTCGTACGGCCTGGGAGAGAGAAATTTTTTCCCAGAGGTCACTGTGGGAAAAATGACAAACTTTATATAAAAATTTACTCTCCCAGGCCTTCTAAGCGTGATGGTGGCATCCATTTTTTCTCAAAGTGATCCAGAAAAAAATGTCTCTTCCAGAATGAAGAAGAAACCCCATAAAAATTGTGGTTTTTGCCCTCAAATCACAGCTTCACAAACCCCAGACCAGGCAGCAGCAGTGTGGCTTTGATACCATGTAGGATTTGAGAGATACAAATCCATAGAATGCCAAGAACACCTGTATGCAAATAACCTGTTACAGGAGAGAAGCAGAAAGAGGGAAAAAGAAGAACTCAGAAGTTACTCAAAATGTGAGAGCTAAATTATAATCTGAGTTAATGAAAAAAGAATTACAAGGTTCAACCTATAAAGGTGAACAAAACCCTAAAGCCTAAAAAAGCTAGGTTGCACATTAATAATTAATAAAAAAATTAATTATTAATCCACCTAAGACAAAGCTTAAGCACTAAAGAGTAATAACTTAACTAATTAAATCAACATGATTTAATTAATAAGAAAACTAATAATTACTCTAAAAAAATTAACTCTACTACTCTTGAGAGCCCCATAGGTGATGCTGATGAGAAGAATAATCACTAGAAGTAGAGGAGCTTGGAAGAAGACCTCTAGGATCAGGACTTTAAGGTTAAAAGAGCTGTCAACATTTCCCATCTTCAAGCGACCAGAAACAAAGCCATGTATGGCTACAATATCAACAAATGGGTACATGATGATATTCTGGAGCTGTAGCCTAAGTGTAAAGACCTTGAAGAAAGAAATACCCTTCTAGAGGAGATCATAGACAAAATGAGGAATGATACAGTTATGTATCAGAAAGGTAATGATGTTTTTGATAAGGTAACTGGTAATACTACCATGCTGGAGGATAAGATAAGAAAAATTATTGATAATATGATTAAGCCAATTAATGAGGAAACCAACAACAATAACATAATGCTGAGGAAGCTAACTACTCTCATCAAATCAGGAATGGAAGCCTCTGTCGATAACCTGAAAGCTTTACATACCCTTTTGGAAGGGAACTATAATGATAGAGCCAATTTGGAGGATGAAGGGAAACATGACATCCAGATATCAAGCCTTGGATCTAGAACTAGATCCAGCACAAGAAATAAGAATGTGACTCAAGTCAGAGATTTAACTAATCTTTGGAATTCTATCCAGAATATGGAAAATCAGATGGTGGAAATCCAGATTAAGGAAAACCAGATGGTAGAATATGAGAAGTGTTCTAAGATGCTGGACTGAGTTGTGTGCTGGAAGTTTTTTTGGTCACCTTGTTGGAAGTTCCTTTTTTGTTTTCAGATTTTTTTTGCTGTGGTTGAACTTTGTATTGTAAATATGAGGTGTTAGCCCTTCTTGGTTTTGTGTCTCTATCTATGACAAATAGTTTTAATTTTGGGTTCTTAATGCTTATCTTTCATTAGCTTTGTTAAAGGGTTTTGGGGACCCTTCAAAACCTACTGTTACCATAATAAAAAACCATACATGAGATATATAAATACATCATCCATCTACATACATACATCCATCATACGTATCATACATTGTGTTAGCACTTAGAAAAATAGTATTTTCATCCTCCAAATTAATTTATTTATGGACAATACATCTCTCAAAAGATCTCATTTTATAAAGAAAATGACCCAAGTTAATATTAATATTATATTTTGAAATCAACGGATTTTTTTTGAATTCAAACAAAATATTGAGCAAACACGTAATTGTCTTGTCAAAACTGGGAGCACAAAAAAGGCCTTGGTGGTATTTCACCAGAACAGTGCCTGTGTCTTATCGAAGTAATAAGTATCAATAAAACTATGTAAGTCAAAAGAATATACAACAAGACATATTCAAGGGATGTGTTATATCAAAATTTTGTCCATCGGAGAGATTGAAATTCATCTTCACCAAAAATGATAATGTCAATATAACTCTAGGATCTACAAAGGTTGAGGAAGGTTACATTGAAAGCATCACTATATCAAAATGTAGGATCTCAATGAGATCTATTAGAGTTTGTATAAAAAAAATAACCAAAGGCTCAAAGTGATTTATAGGAAATCATTTCCATAAAGTATTCTTTTGGAAAGACACACAAGAGTTTTATAAAAAATGTTCTTATTGATGAAATTGGGAAAATCTAGCAAGGATAGGAATATCTTATCGAAATGAATGTTACATAAAAAAAACTACATTGATATAACATCCACATTAGTTCTATTTACAAAGAGGACAATGATATAACAACACACATCTAGCAAGGTATGAAAGGTTTACTCAAAAGGTAAAGTTGTATAAAAAGGGATGAATATCGAAGAGACCTATCCACTGTCTAATAGAAAAGGGGTGTCGAATGAACATGAGTTTCATTCAACCTTGTAAGGAGTTCCAACGAATTCAAAGCTACATTTAAATGAGTATCAATAAGAACTCGCACTATTATACCAAAAAGAATACTCATTGATGAAACATTGTGATCTAAGGAAGCGAGGCAGGCTTCAACGAAATGAAATGTTAAATCGATAAAGGATTATCAAAGGGACTTTGCATTGTTTGGAAAAATGAGTTATTGATACCATATTTCACAATAGTAGGCTTTAACATGTGTAAAAACATTTTTCCAAGGCTCAACTAAGGTTTCTACGATGAAAAGAAAGTATAAGATTGTTGCCAAAAGAACAAATAATTATCAATAGACTATTTCCTCAATAAACCAAAATCGAATAGAACTAGTGTAACATGTCAAAGTAACATACAATTTAGGCCAATAAGTTTATGTAATATAAACTATATGATTATATCTAAGGTTCTTACCATGAAGATTTTGTCTATTCTCATGTCTCTTATATCTTGGAAGCAAAATGGTTTTGTTCCAGGCAGACAGATTATGGAATCAATAATCTCCATACATGTAAATGTACACTCACTGGTGGCATCTAAGGAGGGCCTCATTATCAAACTTGATTTATCAAAAGCCTATGATAGGGTTGACTGGGACTTTCTAATGAAATTGCTGAGAGATTTTGGATTTAAAAAGAAAATTATAGATATTATATACCAGTTGATCTCGTCTGCCACATTCTCTGTTCTAGATAACAACTCTCCCACTTCTTTTTTCAAATCCTCCAGGGGTCTGAGGCAGGGGGACCCCCTCTCTCCTGTAATCTTCATCATAATGGCTGAATGTTTGGGTAGGTAAATGGAGAATTTAGTTATGAAAGGGGAATTCAAAGGCTTGAATCCTTCTTCTGCCATACAAGTCTACTCCCACCAATAGTTTGTTGACGACTCATTTGTTATGGGGGAAGCTTCAATTAAAAATGCAACCATCATAAAAAAAGCATTGAATAAATACAGGAAAACTTCGAGACAACTTATTAATTGGGGAAAGAGTTATGCATTTTTCTTTAATCTTCTTGAAAAAAGACAACTAAGAATTAAGAAGATTTTAGGGTGTGATATGGAGGCTCTGCCAGGCAATTACCTTGGTCTTCTCTTATTCTTAGAACCCCCGGAGTCTTTCTAGAGTTCTTTAGTGGACAAATATCATAGTAAACTCGTCAGTTGGAAAGGTATGTTGTTGAGACAAGTAGGTAAGATTCAGATTTTAAGATCTACCCTTCAAGGCCTTTCTCTTTATGCACTGAGTATCTTTAAAATATCTAAGAAGTTTGGAGATGCTATTGAAAATATCCAAAAAAAATTTCTTTGGACTGGGCTGGAAAAAAAGAAAAGGATAGCTCTCATTGCTTGGGATAAGGTTTGCAGACCTGTTAACAAAGGGGGTCTTGGTTTATGCGGAATCAGACACCTAAATGATCACCTTCTAGCTGAACTTATATGGAGATATTATAATTGTAAGGGAGAATGGACCTTGATATGGGATAATAAATACAATAAGGAGCGTCCTAACCTTATCAGCTTTCTTGGAAGTGACAATGGTATTGGAGGATCCTTTATATGGAGAAATGCTCTTAAAAATAAGGAAATCATAAGAAAGGTGTCAAATGGAAAGTTGGAAATGGAAGAAATGTACTTTTTTGGGAAGATGACTGGATAATGAAAAATCCCCTCAAGGAATTCCCTGGATGGAAGAACTTCGAGGACAAGTGCTACTTGAGATTTGGGAGGAAAGTTACTGACTACTGGGATAGGGATCACTGGAAGGACTTAACAGTTATTGATAAATATTTGGGACAGCCCAATAAATTTCTTAATTTTATTATTTTGATTGAGGAAGAAGATAACATAATATGGAAGTATAGCCCAAATGGGAACTTTACTATCTCTTCTCTATATCACCAGGAGTATGAGAATCTTAATGAGTCATGTTGGGCTAAAGAGTGGATTAAGGACCTTACCCCTAAGATTAATGTTTTCTTTTGGATTTTGCTCCAAAACAAGGTTCTGACTAATGATAAGTTGAAAAAAAGAGGTGTTATAATTGTTAATAGATGTTACTTATGTAATCAAGATGAGGAGAATGTTAATCATATGTTTCTTCATTGTCCCTATGTGAGAAATATTTTGGAAAAATGTTTTAAAATCCTTAACATTGAGTGGGTTTTTATAGAGGACATGCAACGTCTTTTCAACTCTTGGATCCCTCCTTCAAAGAATGAAACTATGGTAAAGGTGTGGAAGTTCATTCTTCCCTATGTTTGCTGGGGGTTTGGAAAGAAAATAATGAGAGATTTTTTAGAAACAAAGCATCTAGTGAAAAAGAGGTCTTCCACAAAATCAAGAGAGCTATCAAAGAAGACTTGTATCTTAAGGAAAGTCTTATGGAATTGTCAAATGAGGATGATAATCAATAATTGGAAAATTGAAGGTAATTTTAGAGGTTGTAAGAATAAAAATATTAGAGAAGATGTAAGATGGGACTGCCCTCCTACAGGATGGATGAAATTCAATTTCGATGGGGATTAAAAAGGGAACCCAGGGGTGGCTGGGTGTGGTATAGTGATAAGAGATGAACATGGAGTGTGCAAGGGCATTAAAGCTATTCCTATAGAAATTCAAACTAATCATGTCATTGAGGCAAATTCTTCTCTTCAAGGGTTAATCCTTGCCAGTGAAAAAGGTTGTAACAAGTTATGGCTCGAGGGTGACTCCCTTAATATAATTAAATGCTTAAATAATAAAACTCCTGCTTCTTGGTCAATACTTAACATAAAGAAAAAATCTAAAGGTATAATTCTTTCTTTCAGTGGTTGTGTGATATCACATAACTACAAAGAGACAAATAGAATTGCTGACTAGGCTACTAACATGGCGTGCAAAATGGAGGTGAAGATTGCAATGGCGTGATGGGGACGACATGCCACATCAAGCGAAATCATTAATGGATAGTGACCCGCTATGGAGTAGACAAAAAAGGTTATAAATGGTAAGTCTAATGAAGATCTTTAATTGTGAAGTGAAGTGTCATGATTACCATTTTTGGAGCAAGTACATCTTTGTGATTATGAGATAGAATTAGCACAGATTCTGGGTATTTTTGGCAAGTTTGAGAGTGGTCAGTTTAATTCTTAACGACATTACTAAAAATTATAGAGAAATTGACTTAATTTAGATTGCTAATATGGGTGGTAGTAAGAAGTTCTTCGAGCCTGTTAATTGTGAGGAATGAAAGGATAAGAAAAAAGCTTTGAGTATCTTGAAGGAAGGAGGGATGACTATTTTTATGGAGTGGCTTCATGGCAGAAACCCTACTGTGTCAAGGCAATTTTTTAAAATATGGAAAAATGGAAAGGTGATGGTGGGGAATCATCTCATGGAAGTTACAGAGGAGATTATTGTTGAGGCAACATGTATGAGAATGGATGGGCTTAAGTTATACAAAGATAGAAACATTTCAGACAAGGCCTAGGAAAAATTTCTGACTTCTGAGGAGGAGAAGGCTATATTGGTGAAGGTGGACACCTCCTACCATAAACCCAAACATATATCAAGGCTATGGAGGTATGTTCTCTATGCAATTATTTTTTACATTACGCTCGATAGTAGGTTCACCATAGCTTATGGGAGCCATTTCATGCTTCTGAATCACTTTAGGCACAATGTCAAAATTAGTCTTCCTTTTTATCTTCTTAGCTTGTTGGATTTTACCATTACTAGTCTATGAAAAGACTCAAAAGGAGACCATGCCTCTCACCAGGGTCTCATGATTCTAATCTATGATTTCCTGAAAAAAAAAAGGTGGAGAGACCTCTCTTGAAGAAGATTGAGAGGGATGAGGAGGAGACAAAAGGTGAATAGGAAGATATTATGTATGAGGAGGAGACAGAGGAAGAAGATGGGACTCCTTAGGGGTATGAAACACCTAAGAAAACAAAAAAAAGGATCCTCTTCCAAGAGAAACTAGAAGAAGATGACTGTGGAGGAATATGAAACATAGAAAGAGATATAAGATGAGACTCCTTAGGGGTATAAAACTCCTAAGAAAATAATGAAAAAGGCTCCTCTTCCAAGAGAAACCAGAAGAAGACTACTGTGGAGGACTTTGAAATAGAGAAGGAGATGGAAGATGATGAATACAAGGAGAAAATGGGAAAAAAAGATAAGAAAAGGAAACATGGGGAGGTAATGGGTAGTAAAAATAAGAGGACCCATAAAAGTAAAAACCCTAGCAAAAGAAGAATTGACTTGTCCTCGGACGAGGAGGATGAGATGGAAAAGGAGAAGAGCATAGAGGCTAACTTAGGACAGGAATTTGGGGAAGAGAATAAGGAGAATAATAGAGACAATAAGGATGCAGTCCAAACCCCCATGTTGAACACAGAGACTAACTGGAAGAAGGGTGTTGACCAGATTATGGAGGAAACTGTTAAAAGAATAGAAACATATGCAACAGAGAATGTGGCTAAAGATATCCCTGCTAATGAGGACATTGGACTGAATATTAATTTTTCTAATGAAATAAAGATTAGCAAGGATTGTCTTGTTGGTTTTACCTATACTTTGGGTAAAATGATGGATGATACTGCCAATGTTAAAAAGAAAATGGAGATCATGAAAGCTGAGGTAAATATCATCAAAAAAATTAGCATAGGGGATAAACCTGTTGCGGTCTATCTGGAGGAGATGAAAGATGCGGTCAGGAGATCTGAAGCCCATGTGGAAATGGTTAATAAAGTTTGTGTTATGCCCTGCATCCCCATCCCTACATTCTGTGTGCAAAATGTTGGGTCCCCCTTTTTTTTTGTTTGCTTGCGGCTTTGCCTGGTCTTTCTTTCCCTTTTGTTTTCTTTCTCTGGGGTTTTCCTTCCCCCGGTGTGGTGTTTTGTTTGTTTGCTTGGTTTTCACCTTTGGGACTCCTGCCCCAGAGGTTGTCCTTCGTTGGGAACCGGATTCCAAACTCTGGGATTCTTCATCATGATGTTCTTAAGGATATCATTACGAGGAATCCCCGGGCTTGGAGTCTGGAGGTTTTGCTTGTCTGGAGATCGCCAGAAGGAGGAGGATTACCTTTTTACCGTGGGTATAAATAGAAGTTATCTGTCACTTTCACACTTACCACGATTAAAACCTCCAAGCACTTAGAGTGAATTAGAGAGCGATTAACAGAGCATTTGCAGAGAGTTTACGATAATCAACGCTCAAAAATTTTAGTCATTCTCAGGAAAGTATGAGTGCTTCGTGGTGGTGATTCTAACTGATTGACAACTCGAGCTGTTGCAGAGCTCCCGCGGTAACCCTTCTCTTTCCTCCGCCTTCTGCGTTCTCAGGTTGGTTTCTGTTTTCCACTCTGGTTTTCTTCTATTTTCATTTGGTTTGGCTTGTCTTGTTTTGTTTTGTTTCCCCGCTTCGTCTGGTTTTCTATTTCTGGTTTTGCCGCCCATTGGTGGGTTGGCTCTGCCAGAGGGTTGTTCGCCCTCTATGCAGAAGTGGTCCATCTATAAATAGTGTAAATAGTTGTATATATGTGTTTCTGCCTTATCTGGTTCTCCCGCGGGCTTCGTCCCGCATTGTATATTCATGTATATATGTGTATAACTATATATAACCTCTATATATTTCCTCATTTCTATGTGTATATCCCTCAGCTCAATGTATATAACTTTGGGTGGCTTAACGAGCTGGTCGAGTCACCTCTGTTTCTGGTTTTCCGCCTCCAAACTCGCTTCAGGGTAGAAAACCACCTGTTTGAAACTCGGCTTTTGGCCAGTTTCAAACAAGCGGTTTTCTCTCTCCTCCATGAAGTTTGTCAGAACCTCATTTATGTCCCATGCGCACAATCAATCCCAGCTAAGTGGCTTTCCCTTTTCGCGCGTTTGGACAGTTGGCTCCGCCGTCATCGCCATAACTTGCATTCAATACCAACGCACATGGCGCCCATGTGGGCTTGACAACTTGCCTTTTCATACGTCCTCACTAATGGTCATTTCTCCGGGCCTCTTACCACCATCCATCCTGTGTCTTTGCCAAGTGTGATAAAATTCCCCAGACCCGGATGTTTAATGAAGATCTTAAGTTTACGATGTGTTTTGCTTTTCGGTTACCTTCACATGAAACTAACTTTTTCAGGAAAACAAACATCACGGTGGTAAGATCTTCGGACCCCAGAATAATTATTTTGATGAGCATGTTCTGACGGTCGCTTTGCCTTGCAGGTTCCCGGAGTTCATCTTCCAAACATGTCTAAAGCATCTGCATCATCTCCGCCCGGAAGCCCAGAACTACCAACCACAACAGAGACTAGGGCCACCGTAAAGTCCAAGATGGAAAAGGTCTTGGAAAAGCTACCCCTCACCATGAAGTTTGTACAGGATAATTTCATTGTGGGCTCAAAGATTGAGTCCAAGGTAAAACTGATGACCGACACCAATGTCGGAACTTGGGCAGAAATGCAGGGCTTGGTGAAAGTAATGCACATCCAGCGATAGGCTAAAGATCAACTAGCAATCAACATCGGGGGCTCTAAAATCCTCCGGGCAGCTTGCTTCCTGTGCTCCGTGCAATCTCCAGAGCTTATCCTAACATTGGTGAACAACTATAACTCTTCTGTTCGGGCTGCTATGCTCATGGCCGCAGAGCCCACAGGATACCCCACTCCACTGGTGTCCCTCGACCCAGTTACATTCCAGGCGAGCTTGGGTATCCCACAATTTGATAGGGCCACAGTGGTTACAAGGACCAATGCCTTGACCCAGTTTACACAACTAGAGGATGTTGCCCGGGTATATATGAATACCCACTGGCTTAAGGCCCCAAAGAGGGACCCAAAGAGAATGAAGATAGAGATTTCCTGCTCTGAATTCAAGGAGAGAATCCAAATGGGGATGATAGCATTAGCCCGGATCTTTGGGCAGCCCTCCGCCCAAGAGTTTTCCAAATGGATGTACTATTTCCTCCTTGAAATCTCCACCAAGGGAGAATTATTCGACTGGGCCACAATAATTTCAACCCACATCGACTCCTAGTTCCAGCAGTTGAACCGGAAGAAGAATTTCTATATGTCTTCTTATATTTTCTGGTCCCTGGCGCAACAAAGGCCCCATTCCCATGGCCTACTTACTGACGGCATAATCAGGATTGGCCTGGGACAAAAAGCATCGTGGGACCATTTCTCACAGATTCAATGGGAGGCCAGCTTCCATAGTTTCTGCTGGGTAAACGACGCGTTCGTTTACTACCATCTGCTTACACCCACCTGGGATGCCAGATACTGCCTGTCTACTGAGGCGATGAAGTTGGTCCATAGTTATATACACTACTATATTCAGTTCTAGCAGCATACATACATTAGGGTCGTCAGCTTCTCCAAAAAACCCTACTTGTTGCCCAGGCATTATGGGGACAAGATCGTGCTTCTAGAATATTGCAGGCAAATAATGGAGGCACATGCCTTCTTTTCCCTCAAAAAGATCCCCAACACCCCATTCTCAATCACCTGTGGGAACTACACATGCAGTCTGGCTGCCGCAAAGGAGGTGGATAATGAGCTAAAAAGTTATAACTTACAAGAATTTTATCTGGTGCGGAAATTTTTTGATCCGCATGGCTGAATTGCAACGGCAATGCCCCAGGCTTCAAAGCCCCATTGTATACACATGGATGAATTCTAGGCAGACTGCCAAGATGATGTGGATGTGTGGAGCTGGCACTATATCAGAATGACGGCTGACATGATGCATAAATTGAAGCTCCAAAATTTCCCGACAAATTTCTCAGACGCCGCCCCCACCATCGATCCCCAGTACAAGGAAAAGGGGATCAATAAAAAGGCCCTTCCACCAGTAAATTGGGCCACCCAGGAAGGGCCCACTATTGAAGACTTCACTCGAGAGGTGGTCAAGAGAAGCCACGCTTATTTCAAGAAGGTGTGCCCCGGGAGTACCCGCTGAGCCGCCTAGCCGGCGCCAAAGTTAACTCCGTCGCCGATACCTAAAATGACCCCGGGGGACGGGACTTCTTCACAAGGGGCAGATAAGGGAAAAATAATAGCTACAACCCCTTCTGCGCAAGAAGTCCCCATTGCAGAATAAATAAAACAGTCAGTGGCGGCCTCCCAACAAATGAGGGAGAAATTAATAACGAAGCTGGCCACCCCACCACTTATGACCGAACCACTTCACCCTCCTTCCTCCCTGTCATTAGCAACCTTAATGGTCAAGGTGATAGGGGTGGATCCCCTAGAAGCAGCGGCAATAAGAGATGCGGGACCCCCTCTTGGTTACCCGGAGGAAGAAAAATCTTAGCAAAAAGTCTAAGGCAGAACCAGCGCTGAAGGCGCCCCTCCCCTGAGAAGTGGAGATTCTTTCTTCCAGTTCCCCAGAGCTGGAGAAAGAAACAGAGCCTGTAGAGGTCCTGGCCAGTCCCCCTCTGGAAGAAGAATTTGATGTATTTGCGGCCGATGAGTTTGGAAACTTGTAGGGGGATGATACACAAGTAGAGGTAGAAGTCCCGAGGGTGGAACAAGGGGCTGCAAAACAAGAAGATATTAAGAAAGAGCCTGCACAGGGACAGGAGCAGCAGGCAGAAGAAAAGCAGCCAGAGCTGGAGATTACCTCTAGGGCTCAGGAGATGCAAGGTCTAGGAGTGGACCAACAAAAACCAAGTGAACAAATGGCATCCGCTGGGGGAACCGGACCTTTGGGAATAACCGTAACCCCAGCTGCCACGTTCCAAGGGCCACTCTTGGGAGCAACCTTCGGGTAGGTGATCACAGCAGCCCAAACTCTAAATCTTGGCCCAAAACCTCCCCTACTGCCAAAATAGGTACCAACTAAGGAGAAAGCCCCGGCAGAAGAAGAAGAGCAACAAGAGGAGCAGCAAGAAGAAGAAATCCCTGAGGAAGCCTACCAGGGTCTAGACCCAATGATAGATGTATAGGACAAGGCTGAGGAGATGGAGATTGAAGAGGATGTCACTGCAGAAGAAGTTGAGGCAGAGAGAGGAACGGATGAGGTCCACATTGCTGAGGAGCAATAGCTACAGGACACCGAGGAAGAATCAGGAGAACAAATTCTGGCAGGAAGGCCACCCCTACCACCTCAATGGCTGATAGAAAGTAGGAAAAGAAAGGCTCAGTCCACTCTGGTGATTCCTCTCTCCCTGGCCGAAATGATGGCCCAAGTCCAGGCCCCACCGAAGGCAAAGAAAGCTCGGACAGTTCACACTCTTCGAACTGGGCCAGCGAAGAAACAGTTGCTATTGTGGAAACACCTCCCCCAAACACCGATGAAGCAACCGTGGATCCTGCAGATTACAATGTTGCAGAGGTATCCCTAGGAAAAAGGGGAAAGCAAGGTGAGGTAGACTTGCTAAAGGAGGCAGCAAGGGCAGTGGAAGCCCGATATGAGAAAGAGGCCCAGAGGCTCAAGGCTGAGAAGGAAAAGAATGCAAACCTTACGGGGTTGCTTACTAAGATGGCCTGACCCATCAATGTCACTCCTCCGAAGACCTCCACATCAGAAGAACTATCGCAGAGTGACATAGACTCCCTGCGAGTAATGAAAAAGAAAGCCCAAGTAGTGGACGAGTGGGTTTCCCTGCAGATAGGAAACACTCGACGTTTCCTAGCGTCCACCCTCCCAGATCTATACACGGCTCGACAAGTTATTCATCAGGCGGAAATGCTTATTGAGCAGTGGGAGGGTGACGCCAAAAATTACCAAGCATGGAAGGTGGAGCTCGAAGAGCTCCTCACCTTGGGAGAAGATATGATTTCTGAATCTGAAATTCTGGGTGATGAATCATTTGATTTTGTAAGAACCCAGCACTCTAGACTTGACCTCACATTGGAGGTAACCAAGCAATTGGTAGGGTCCTTACAAGAAAAGGTAAATGCTGTAAAATATTCTTCCAATTTATACAAGTCTTTTGTAATAAAGGCTTCCGGGGCTGATCCCCTTAGCACAGATACATGTACCCCCGAAGATTCAGTTTTGGGGAGTTTTGATGAAATAATGAAATCCTGATATCAATCCCCAGAGGGGATAGATGGAGCCCAGATGGTGAAATTAACCAGCATGTTACTCAAAGTTCATGACGTTGTAAGAATGGCGGATGAATTTAGAGAAAATGTTCCAGACCTGGGGGAACAAGTTGAAGTGGCCAAGCATAGAAGGGCCATCCTGAAAGATATAGATGAAGATGACATCTCCCACCTCCTCCAGGCCTTGAACGATAATAAGCAACCTTGAGCTTCCTCTGGAGGCCAGGAAAAACTCACATTGAGTATTCTTTATTCTTTTTGGGGTGAAAGTCCCCGGATCCCAGAGTCCCGGATCCAAAATTTTGTATTCTGTAAAGTGATCCGTGTCCCAGTCCCCGAGGCCGACCGGTCACTTTCAGAGGTGGTTAATAAAGACTGTCAGAGGGTAGTTAGCCACATCAAGAGGCGTCGGCTCGACAGTTGGTTTTTTGACAGGATGGTCTTCTTGAGGCGCCGCTCAAAGTACACCTGGCACATTGGAGACAGGGCACTGCATTTCCCATTTATGAGGCATGTAGCCTCGCTCCCCGGGGGACCTACTTTCTTCTTTCTCCTCTCTGGCTCTCTTCTCAAGACCGATTCTTTCGATGTATATTCTTGTTTTATTCTTCTAACATGGCAGACCTATTTTGTCTCCAGGTCTTTTGTAGGGTGGCGCAGGTAGTACCGACCCCCGGATATTGTATTTTATTAAAATATGATGTAAATAGGGTTAGGGTTAGAAGAAAGTTGTATAAATAGCCGAACCGGCCCATTTCCAAGGGTCGGCGAAATTGATGATTTTGTTGTCCATAGCAATAGCAAGTGATTCCTTATTTTAGTTGCAGAGCTCAATGCTCCATTGTTCTTGTTCTATATAGTTAGATGCTCCCCTGGAGCCATTATTGTATCATGCACCAGTGCTTGCTGGAAAGGATATTAATGAAGAAGAAAGAATTCTTGGCAATGATGTTGTTGGCATTCCTGCTTCTGAGTTGATAGTATTTTATGTTTTAATGTTCTTTATGTCTTCTAATCTAATATGTTAAAGTAGATTAACGACCTCTTTATTCCCACTACTGATAAAATGCTGGCTGGTGGTTATGTATTTCTTCGGTATTTGGTGTAGTCTATCAGAGTATTATTGATGTTCTGGATATTTCAGCATGACTATAGTTAGATAAAATGTTTCTAACCCTGTAGGATCTTTTTCATTTTTTTTGCTAATTGTAGAATGCTACGGGAAACCTTACTTTATCAAATATCTAGAGGAAATGAGTTGAAGAAACTAGCTATCCCCCTAGAAAATAGTCACTTATCCCCAACCGAGCCCCACACCATCGTGACCCAACACCCAGGTGCTTGAAGGCCCGGAGAATATGATTCTCCCGAACAACCTTTGTAGGTAGAGTTGGTCGGTATCCCCAAAACCCGGTGACAACTTATGATTGTTGGCGGACCCGGTCAGAAAAACCCCATCAATAGAAACTGGTGCTAGAAGGAGGGCATGAACTCATCCCCTTCCAGAGATTCTGATTTTACACCTTCTGAGGGTTCCCCGAGTTATAGTTTTAACAGACAAGCCTTCAGTGGGATTGGGTATTTTTCCCTAGCTAAATTTGAAAGAGTCCTTAGGTCTGCCCCGAATCCTGGAAGGTTTGTCAAACTCGAGCCCCCTGCTTGAAATAAATAGACCTTGAAAATCACACCAGCCACTATTGTCTGGGGACCTACCATACCTTTGAATACCCAAACTTCTCAGATAATTCCGTGAACCAGTGCACAAACTACCCAACATATAGTTCCCCCAATGGTTGCATACTTTGAAAACACTGGGTCCCCAATGGGAACTTTTCTGGGCGCAATTAACGAATTACCTTCTCACCCGGAGAAGAGCTACCCGCGATATGAGCACTTAGGTTCACGGACCGCGGAAGAACACTTGCAGGCATACAAAGATGCCATGAACCATCACCAGATCCATCATGAAGATGTTGTGACTCGTATGTTTCCCTTGTCTTTAGGGCAAGGTGAGTTGAACTGGTACCTTAACCTTCTTGCCAACTCCATAAACAGTTGGCAGGACATGGAGGATGCCTTCCTGGCTGCCTTTTGCATGCATGTGGACCCAGCCTGGTCCCATAGCCAGTTCATCTCCATTAGGAAGGAACCCAATGAACCTCTTGCAGCATTCAACCATAGGTTTCAGCGCGCTTTAAAGTGGTGCACGGGCCCCTTCATTCCATCCCCGGAGGTAACCATACAGACCTATCTCAATGTGATGGACCCTTTTGGTGCCACTCTCCTTTGGAGAACAACCACTGCGGGCGACCGAGACACCTTGGCAAAAGTCTACAACCTAGCCCTAGAGCTGTCTCGCAGTCTCAACAAATTCCTGGGCGGGATTGGGCAGAGCATGCCTTTCAACATAATCCCAGATGGAACCACATATGCCAACGGATACAACCCCAATCTGGCAATAGGTGCCCCCTCGATGGCAATGAATCCTCTGCCACCCTTGATAGACTAGCAGGTGCGATACGTTTACCCAGCCTAGACCCAGATGACACCGGGTCTGGAAGTGTAATGTCCCCGCCAGGGAACCCATACGGAATCAGGTCTTATGACCAAAATTGCAACTAAATTTTTTTTTTTTTTTTAACATTACATCATTACTACTCCACATTTACTTTCCTTAAGGTTCCCTTAATAAATTTCATTTACTAACATATTTACATTACTTATCCAAATTGAATTTCATTTCCTTTCTTTACTTTCACATTTAGAACTTAAGAGATAGGGTAAGAAAATAACATTT
>MU224706.1:47668-77245 GCA_018584345.1 Thuja plicata
TATACACATACCTATATTAAATACAAACAATTATACCATAATTATTTATTATGCATATAAAACAATTAATTCTAACTCATAGCATAAACTCAGACTTACATCAAATCAAGTCTATAACATAAATTGCGTTCTACTACCCCAACAAGGATAACTCCCTAAACAAAATTCTAAGTCCAAGGGTAAACTTGAGAGTATCTTGCTTAAATCTCCACACATCAACAGTTCGAGGATTTTGAAGGCATACTCAGACCTGTGTAGCCAGGTGGAGACGATGCCTGGTACCTGCATCCTGCACCTGGTACCTACATCCTGCATCACCAACTGATATGCATATAAAAATATATATATAAAAATAGATAGTAGCAAACAAGGAGGGAGAGTGCAACATCGTGTGGATCTCCCGTAAGAGTTACTACAACTGCCCCTCCTCATCCTACACTCACATCAACCAGTAAATGTCAAATCATAATAGGGTCAGTAGGGTTAGATCCTAATATAAACATCATAACACAAATCAATGTAAAACATTTTACTGATAGTTCATTTCTAACCATTCATCATTAAATGCTATTTTAATATTTCCAAATAAACTGCAGTAACCAAATATATATATGCTCAAATGGCTCATAAAAGGTTAACTAAATAATAATCATAGTCCATCATAAAATCCAAAGTGTCAAAGCAAAAGTCATGTCATAGGAAGATGCTAGGGTGGGCATTACAGGAAGTCTTCCCTTGGAATCAGCCGTAGCAGGTACAACAACCTCAGACACAACCGTCTGGAGTGCCCTTCTTTCAGTCATCCACAGCTGGAGGATTGCCACCCTCGACTCCGGCTAATGCTGCCGCCTTCCTGGGAAGCCAACAACAACCACAGCCGTCACATTGTGACACAAACACTCAGTTGACCACCGAGGTCAAATCCCTCTGGCGAATGTTGTCCACCTTGACTATGGACATGGGCCAACTGAAGGCGGGGTCCTACATACACCAGAACTCAAATTCCCAGAGGGGAAACATTTTCTCCGGCCAACGAAATAACAATGCTGAGGGAAGGAATTTCAACAACGGGCCTAGGCCCAATAAACAACAGTGGAATAATAACGTGAACACCGGGGGCCAACCTCCGAACCAAAATGCCAACCAAAATGGTGCTGGACCATCACATTTTACGCCAGTCGCAGACTTCCAGCCCATGACTAATTGGTGTAGACTACACGACATGGGCTCACATAACGAGGTGAATTGTGCCATCTTGGAGAAGGTCATCATGATCTCCCAGCTGGACAGGCAGCAGTCACACGATGCATCCCCTCTGGAGCCCCCTGCTCAAGAGCCAACCCACAGTGCCTTCACCTGTGATACCATCTTCTTTGGAACTTCCGAGGAGGATGAAGAAGAATCCAAACTACAGGGATTCTTTGACGAATCTATCCCACCCTTCGAGGTCAACGCCTTTACTAACCCGCAGAATCCATACAATACTCAGAGTCAGGTTGGTAAAGGACCAGCTTACACGCCCACACCTCCTATCAAAGACACGCCTCCTCCCCAAAATAATACTAATAAGACTGATTGACCCGCCCCTCCTAAAGGTCCTAGCTCTAACCAGGCAAAGGACCTGGCCGAGGGAGACCACCAGTTCCTGGGAGGGAGATTTGATATTACGAAGGCGTTAGAATAGACCACCACCTCCATGGCCTTGATGGAGGTTTTGCTAAACTGTCCCAGAGCAGAAGAAGTCTCTTCTAAATCTCTTAGGGAACCCGAAAGCCGTCAGCCACCCGCCTAAGACTGTCTCCTTTGAAGATTCTAATGCGGCTGTCTTCCGAGGAAATAATGAGGATCCTCCCTTCCTACTAGGCCTGAATATCCACAGCAAGAATATACACAACTGCTTGGTAGACTCTGGAGCTTTGGATAACATCATACCCTTGTCCATTTGTCAGAAGCTCAGATTCCACCCCACCCCATCTAATGGCGCAGTAATCTAGCTGGATAAGAATGTTGTAAAAATGGTGGGGGAATTGAAGAAAGTCCATATACATCTTATCCAGGACCCCAGGATAGCCAGTATCATTGACATCCAAGTGGTGGACATCCCAGAAACCTACAGGATGTTATTGAGCCAGAATTGGTCTAAATCCCTGAACGGATACTTTTTGACCGACTTTACCCACTTATGGCTTCCATGGGAGGGAGAATCCAATAAGATCCGGGTCGAAAGTGAGCCCCGGATGAAACAGGCCCTTACCGAAGTTGGGAGGGTCAATGAGGTATTTTTCTCTAAGACCTCTCTGGGGGTATACCGACCTTTGGAAATCTTAACATTCAATTTCATCCCCGGAGGAGACCCCGCCGTGCTGCAGAGAGCCCAAGACCTAGACGAAAAGATGAGAGTTGAAATTGGCTCTCAAGATGCCACATCAACCCTTGCCACACTCCTATCTGGCACTTGGTGCCGAGTACACTACCAGAAACATTCAGAGCTCGAGTGTGGGCCATGCCTTTCAATCACTAACCGACACCTCAATACTTTTCGAAATGAGCAACTTGCAACTGATTCCCCGGGACCCGGTACTATGGGATGCGCTCCTTTGGTGCCACCTCCCCGAAAATCCCAAGTCCAAACACCTCCGAAAGTAAATTCTACTTTCACGTCGGTTGTCCAGGAGAAAACCCCTAAGTCTCCCAACAATAGTCCAAAGACTACTCCCCCTCCCCAGCCCCAAATTACGAACAATGACTTATGGACCCTTAAGTTTGATGGGTCCCGATCCAAACAAGGTTGTGGGGCTGGGGTAGAATTAATCAACTTGTGAGGGAATTCCTTCCTCGCATCCTACAGGCTGCAGTTTAACTATACAAACAATGTCACAGAGTATGAGGCTTTGGTCCTTGGACTTTTATTTGCGCTAAGGAAAGGTATCACTCACCTCCGGGCTCTGGGTGATTCAGAGTTAATTTTCAAACAAGTCTGGAGTCAATACACATGTCATGACAAAAGGCTGGCCGCATACCGCAAGTGGGCTTGGAGCCTTATCGAAGATTTCGATGCCTTTGGCGTTGACCTCATTCCCCGGCGACGGAAATACATCCTGGATGCCCTCGCCATTTTTTCCAGCACACTTGAGCCAATGGCCGGCTCGCGACTCTGAATATTTTCAGTCGAGATGGTCCCTACCCCATCCATCCCAGACAATGTCACCCACTTTCAGGTTTTTGAGGACGATCAGCATATCCTGGCTTTTATGGTGAATGTTGGTGTCTTTGAGGACCAGATAGTGGAGGAACGAGACCATGACAATACTGGGCAGGGTGATGAAGATGATGGGATCATAGACTTGCCTACCAACACCATCCCGAAGGGGATGGTTGCGCTGGAATGAATCTTGGACTCGAACCCTTGGGCCCATGAGAAGGTGTCGTCCTCCTTTGAGGGAGGAAAGTTTGAAAAAGTTAACATCAGCCAACCCGGTGAAGAAAAGCTCATTCACATCGGTACCTCCTGTTCCCCTGAGGAACAGGAGAAGATTCTCGCGGTTCTTTGAGAATACATCGACGTAATTGCCTGGGGTTATGAAGACTTGAAAACATATGATACATCCATCATGACCCATACTATTCCCCTGAAGCCTGACGCTAAGCCCTTCTGGCAGAAGCAAAGACCGGTCAACCCCTTGATAGAGCCCCTGATTTGTCAGGAGGTAGACAAACTGCTATCAGCCTGGATAATCTTCCCAATCTAGCATACTACGTGGGTTGCCAACCTGGTCCTTGTGAGGAAAAAGAGTGGTGAAATCCGCCTTTGCGTGGATTTCTAAAATTTAAACAAGGCCTCTAAGAAAGACAATCACCCCCTCCCTTCGTTGGATGAGGTGTTGTAGATAGTAAATGGATCTCAGATGATGTCTTTCTTAGATGGATACTCAGGATACAACCAGGTCATGGTCAAAAATGAAGACAGAGAGAAAATGATATCTACCACCAAGTGGGGAACGTTTGCGTAGAGGAGAATGCCCTTTGGTCTGATCAATGCAGGGGCTACATTTCAAAAGGCCATGGACATTACGTTTGAGGGCCTTGTGAATCAGTGTATAATCATCTACATGGATGATTTGACCATCTTTTCCTGAGACAGGCGTGATCATCCCGCCCACCTTGCTCAGATCTGTGAGAGATGTCGCCGGTATGGAATATCCCTCAACCCCAAGAAGTGCATATTCGGGGTCACCGAGGGGAAGTTGCTTGGGCATATCATCTCTGAGAAGGGTATATCCATAGACCCTGATAGAGTCGAAGCATTGCTAAACTTACAAATGCCTGGAAGCAAGAAAGAGATGCGATCCTTCTTTAGGAAGATCAACTTCGTCCGGCGGTTCATTACGGGATTCGCAGAAATAGTCAAACCGCTCAATGAGATGATGAAGAAGGATACCAAGATTGAGTGGAGTCCTGAGGAAAAGCGGGCATTCGCCCAGATCAAACAGACAATAATGGAAGCACCTGTCTTGGCTAGTCCAGACTATTCCCTTCCATTTTACATTTACTCGTTTGCTTCGCCGCATTTTGCTGCGGCAGTGTTGACCCAAAAGGTTGAAGGGGAAGAACGAACAATAGCTTTCATGAGCTCCCCCTTCAAGAACGCCGAAGTCCAGTATTCATCACTAGAAAAATAGGCCTTTGCTCTAGTTTGCACCGTGAAGAAATTCTGGCATTATATTCTCCAGAGCAAAGTACATGCTATCATTTTGGACCAGGCTGTCAAGTCTCTGCTGATGCAGAGTGAATTGGGCGAGAGATGGGGGAAGTGGATGGCCATCCTCTAGGAATATGACTTAGAAATGCAGCCCATGAAGATAGTCCAGGGCCAGGGACTAAGTTGAACAATGGAAAAAGAGACTCCCCGCATAGAATGTCAGACTTACACGGTGGAGTCCATTACCCAAGATCCATGGTACGCCGATTTGGTATACTTGCTACTAAAAAACAAATTCCTAGAGGGGTTACCTCCCCACAAATGCTGCACCCTGCGGATGAAAAGTGCCCACTTCATGATCAAAAATTTTGCGCTTTACTGCAAAAACTACGAGGGAGTGTACCTCCGGTGCATCGACAGAGACCAAGCTGTGAAAGTGATTGATGAATTCCATGGATAGTTTGGAACCGGGCATGGCTCAGCCGATGCCACTACCCATCAGATCCTTCGGGCCAGATACTATTGGTCCTGTATATTCAAAGATGTTTACGCTCATGTTAGAAAATACCATACTTGTCAAAACACAGTGCATCATGAGCGTAACCCAGCTATGCCTTTACAACCAGTCTATGAGGCTAGACCATTTGCCCAGTGGGAATTTGACTTTATCAGGGAAATTAACCCTAACTCGTCTGCCAATCACCGATACATTCTAACTACTACTGATTACTGCACTCGGTGGTCTGAAGCTATACCTTGCAAAAATAACACGACAGACGTAGTTATCAAGTTTCTGGAAGAAAACATCGTCACACGGTTTGGAATGCCCTTTGCTTTAGTATGTGACAATGGTCTGGCATTTTCTTCAGCATGGACCTACGATCAGAAGATCACACTAAAGTTTTCCAGCAACTATTATCCTCAGGGAAATGGCGTTGCTGAATCGATAAACAAAAATTTACTTGAAGTAATCAAACATCTGTTAGAATAGAATCCCCGGGATTGGCACCAAAAGTTGAAATTCACCCTCTGGGTGAATCACATTTGCATTAAGGCCGCCCTGGGAACATCCCCATTCCATCTGGTTTATGGTCAGAACCCTGTATTCCTAGTCAACTTACAGATCCTAGTTTTACAGTTTATGCAGGAATTTAGCAACAGGGACAACATTGTGGAGGTTCGGCTCTTAAATCTGGTGCAGATGGAAGAATAGAGAGACACAGCTCTTGAAAATTTCGCGCATCACCAAGCAGTGGTAAAATGATGGTTTGATAGAAGAGCCCAATACAAAGTTTTTCACATTTCAGATCTGGTCCTGTTGTGGGACAAGGCCTGGGAAAAGAAAAGAAAGCATACCAAGTTTCAACGGCTCTGGCTCGGACCATATCTGATCTCAGAAATCTACGGGGCAAATACTTACCACCTTAACACCCTGACTGGGGAACCTGACGCATTGCCCGTTAATGGGCAGTTTCTCAAACACTATTTTGAGTAGGGTAAGTTTGTCCTAAGTTGTATTATATGTAAAGCCTTCCGCTTGTAAATATCTCTTTCGGGTGTCTCGTTGCGAGGTACCCTGCCTTGTAAATAGTCTTGCCGACTGTCCTCCGGGACAGTCCTCTTTTGCTATTTTTGTTTTTGTTTTCAGTTTTCTTTCGGTCTTGACGTTTTGTTCTGTCTTGCAGGAATTGGAATGCTTCACATAACTTTGGCTTCTGGTACGATGTCCATGGCATGGTGAACTTTAGAATCTATTTTTAGCACGGTGGAGTCGACCCGGTCTCCGGTGTTGTTTTATGGGTTATGGCACATTTTGAGAAATCTCCATTGGGTGTTGTCCCCGGGAGTCAAGCAGTCAGTGAAAACAATCAATATAAGGAACAAGTAATCGGACACACCGGGGGTAGATTGGCTGTACTGATTGGTTGACCCACGTCTAAAACTCTAAAGAAATTCTCCTTGGGTCCGGAGTTTTATCCTCTCTTGAAACATCTAAATATAGGTGGACAGGTGAAAGAAGTACCACCATTAGAATTATCTAAGCTTAAGCTTAATGGTGAAAGAAGTACCGCCTTCCCCACCCAGAAACAAACAAAATAATAGGAGGAAAAGTGGGATAAAACTCCGGTCTCCGGGGGAAGTGAGCGAATTGATGACTGGTTCAATGTAATTAGTGCCTCCTCTCTATTCCTCCCAGAGGTCATCGGCTTGGTTTCCTTCCAAAACACAGATGACACCATTGATGAAGGGCTACAGACTAATTCCCGCGTGGTTGGATTCTCTCAGATATGTTTTTCTTTGCCTGTCAGACGCTTCGGTAGGCGGCTTATTCCAGTTTTGCTAACCAGAGATTCTATGGTTCTCGAATGCGCTAAGGCATTTGTCCCAGATAGTTGCCATTTGTTATGCCCTACATCCCCGTCCCTACATTCTGTGTGCAAAATTTTGGGTCCCCATTTTTTTTTGTTTGCTTGCGGCTTTGCCTGGTCTTTCTTTCCCTTTTGTTTTCTTTCTTCGGGGTTTTCCTTCCCCCGGTGTGGTGTTTTATTTGTTTGTTTGGTTTTCACCTCCGGGACTCCTACCCCGGAGGTTGTCCTTCATTGGGAACCAGATTCCAGACTCCAGGATTCTTCGCCGTGATGATCTTAAGGATATCATTACGAGGAATCCCCGGGCCCAGAGTCCAGAGGTTTTGCTTGTCTGGAGATCGCCGGAAGGAGGAGGATTACCTTTTTATTGCGGGTATAAATAGAAGTTATCTGTCACTTTCACACTTACCGTGATTAAAACCTCCAAGCACTTAGAGTGAATTAGAGAGCGATTTTAAAGTGATTAACAGAGCATTTGCAGAAAGTTTACGATAATCAACGCTCAAAACTTTTAGTCATTCTCAGGCAAGTACGAGTTCTTCATGGTGGTGATTCTGACCGATTGACAACTTGAGCTGTTGCATAGCTCCTGCAGTAACCCTTCTCTTTCCTCAACCTTCTGCGTTCTCAGCTTGGTTTCCATTTTTTCGCTCTGGTTTTCTTTTGTTTTCGTTTGGTTTGGCTTGTCTTGTTTTGTTTTGTTTTCCCGCTTTGTCTGGTTTTCTGTTTCTGGTTTTGCCGCCCGTTGGTGGGTCGGCTCTGCCAGAGGGTTGTCCACCCTCTGTGCAGAAGTGGTTTGTTTTTAAATAGTGTAAATAGTGTAAATAGTTGTATATATGTGTTTCTGCCTTGTCTGGTTTTCCCGCGGGCGTCGTCCCGCATTGTATATTTGTGTATATGTGTATAACTGTATATAACCTCTATATATTTCCTCATTTCTGTGTGTATATCCATCGGCTCAATGTATATCCTTTCAAGTGGCTTAACGAGCTGGTCGAGTCACCTCTATTTCTGGTATTCCGCCTCTAAACTCGCTTCGGGGCAGAAAACCACCTGTTTGAAACTCGGCTCTCGGTCGATTTCAAACAAGAAATTTTCTCTCTCCTCCATGAAGTTTGTCAGAACCTCAGTTATGTCCCATGCGCACAATCAATCCCAGCCAAGTGGCTTTCCCTTTTCGTGCATTCAGACAGTTGGCTCCGCCATCATCGCTTTAACTTGCAGTCAATACCAACACACGTGGCGCCCACGTGGGCTTGACAACTTGCCTTTTCATATGTCCTCACTAATGGTCATTTCTCTGGGCCTCGGGCCTCTTACCACCATCCATCCTATGTCTTTTCCAAGTGTGATAAAATTCCCCAGACCTGGATGTTTAATGAAGATCTTAAGTTTACGATGTGTTTTGCTTTTCGGTTACCTTCACATAAAACTAACTTTTCAGGAAAACAAACATCACGGTGGTAAGATCTCCGGACCCCGGAATAATTATTTTGATGAGCATATTCTGACGGTCGCTTTGCCTTGCAGGTTCTCGGAGTTCATCTTCCAAACATGTCTGAAGCATCTATATCATCTCCGCTCGGAAGCCCAGAACTACCAACCGCAACAGAGACTAGGGCCACCATAAAGTCCAAGATGGAGAAGGCCCTAGAAAATCTGCCCCTCACCATGAAGTTTGTACAAGATAATGTCATTGTGGGCTCAAAGATTGAGTCCAAGGTAAAACTGATGACCGACACCAATGTTGGAACTTGGGCAGAAATGCAGGCCTTGGTGAAAGTAATGCACATCCAGGGATAGGCTGGAGATCAACTAGAAATCAACGTTGGGGGCTCCGGAATCCTCCGGGAAACTTTCTTCTCGTGCTCCATGCAATATTCAGAGCTTATCCTAACATTGGCAAACAACTACAACTCTTCTGTTTGGGCTGTTATGCTTGCGGCCGCAAAGCCGATAGGATACCCCACTCCACTGGTGTCCCTCGACCTAGTTACATTCCAGGCGAGCCTGGGTATCCCAGAATTTGATAGGGCCACGATGGTTACAAGGACCGATGCCTTGACCCAGTTTACACAACTGGAGGATGCTGCCCGGGTATATATGAATACCCACTAGCTTAAGGCCCCAAAGAATTCCCCGCTCTGAATTCAAGGAGAGCATCCAAATGGGGATGATAGCATTAGCCTGGGTCTTTGGGCAGCCCTCCACCCAAGAGTTTGCCAAATGGATGAACTATTTCCTCCTCGGCATCTCCACCAAGGGAGAATTCTTTGATTGGGCTACAATAATTTCCAACCACGTCGACTCCCAGTTCCAGCAGTTGAACTGAAAGAAGAAGTTTTATATGTCTTCTTACGTTTTCTAGGCCCTAGCGTAGCAGAGGCCCCATTCCCACAGCCTACTTACTGACGGCGTACTCAGGATTGGCCCAGGAAAAAAAGCACCGTGGGACCATTTCCCACAGATTCAATGGGAGGCCAGCTTCCCCAGTTTCTGCTGGGTAAATGACGCGTTCGTTTACTATCATCTGCTTACACCCACCCGGGATGCTGGATACCGCCTGTCTACTGAGGCGATAAAGTTCTTCCATAGTTATGGACACTACTATATTCAGTTCCAGCAGCATACATACATTAGGGTCGATGGCTTCTCCAGGAAACCCTACTTGTTGCCCAGGCATTGTGGGGACAAGATCATGCTGCTGGAATATTGCAGGAAAATAATGGAGGTGCATGCCTTCTTTTCCCTCAAGAAGATCCCCAACATCCCATTTCCAATCACCTGTGGGAACTACACATGCAGTCTGGCCACCGCAAAGGAGGCGGATAATGAGCTAAAAAGTTATAACTTACAAGAATTTTATCTGGCGCGGAAAATTTTTGATCCACATGGCCGAAATGCAACGGCAATGCCCCGGGCTTCAGAGCCCCATCGTATACACATGGAGAACTTCTGGGTAGACTGCCAGGATGATGTAGATGTGCGGAGCTGGCACTATATCAAAATGACGGCCGACATGATGCATAAATTGAAGCTCTGAAAGTTCCCGACAGATTTCTCAGACGTCGCCCCCACCATTGATCCCCAGTACAAGGAAAAGGGGATCGATAAAAGGCCCTTCCACCAGTAAATTGGGCCACCCAGGAAGGGCCCACTATTAAAGACTTCACTCAAGAGGTGGTCGAGAGAAGCCACACCTATTTCAAGAAGGTGTGCCCCGGGAGTACCCGCCGAGCCGCCCAGCCGACGCCAAATTTAACTCCGTTGCCGGTACCTAAAATGACCCCGGGGCTGGGACTTCTTTGCAGGGGGCAGATAAGGGAAAAATAATAGCTACAAATCCTTCTGCGCAAGAAGTCCCCATCGTAGAACAAATAAAAAAAATGGTGGCGGCCTCCCAACAAATGAGGGAGCAATTAATAACGAAGCTGGCCACCCCACCACTTATGACCGGACCACTTCGCCCTCCTTCCTCCCCGTCATTAGCAACCTTAATGGTCAAGGCGACAGGGGTGGATCCCCTGGAAGTAGCGGTAATAAGAGATGCGGGACCCCCTCTGGTTACCTGGAGGAAGAAAAAGCTCAGCAAAAAGCCTAAGGCAGAACTAGCGCTGGAGGCGCCCCTCCCCCGAGAAGTGGAGATTCTTTCTTTCAGGTCCCCGGAGTCAGAGAAAGAAACAGAGCCTGCAAAGGTCCCGGCCAGTCCCCCTCCAGAAGAAGAATTTGATGTATTTGTGGCCGATGAGCTCAGAAACTTGCAGGGGGATGATACACAAGCAGAGGTAGAAGTCCCGGGGGCGGAACAAGGGGCTGTGAAACAAGAAGATATTGAGCAAAAGCCTACACAGGGATAGGAGTAGCAGGCAGAAGAAAAGGATCCAGAGCCGGAGATTGCCTCCGGGGCTCAAGAGATGCAAGGTCCGGGAGTGGACCAACAAAAACCAAGTGAACAAATGGCATCCATTGGGGGAACCGGAGCTTCGAAAATAACCGTAACCCCAGCTGCCACGTTCTAAGGGCCACTCCCAGGAGCCACCTTCGGGTAGGTGATCACAGCGGCCCAAAATCTAAATCTTGGCCCAACACCTCCCCTACTGCCAAAAGAGGTACCAACTGAGGAGAAAGCCTCGGCAGAAGAAGAAGAGCAACAAGAGGAGCAGCAAGAAGAAGAAATCCCCGAGGAAGCCTACTAGGGTCCAGACCCAATGATAGATGTACAGGACAAGGCTGAGGAGATGGAGATTGAAGAGGATGTCGCTGCAGATGAAGTTGAGGTAGGGAGAGGAACGGATGAGGTCCACATTGCTGAGGAGCAACAGCTCCAGGACACCAGGGAAGAATCAGGAGAACAAATTCTGGCAGGAAGGCCACCCCTACCACCTCAATGGCTGATACAAAGTAGGAAAAGAAAGGCTCAGTCCGCTCTGGTGATTCCTCTCTCCCTGGCTGAAATGATGGCCCAAGTCCAGGCCCCACCAAAGGCAAAGAAAGCTCGGACAGTTCACACTCTTCAAACTGGGCCAGGTGGAGAAACAGTTGCTATTGTGGCAAAACCTCCCCCAAACGTCGATGAAGCAACCGCAGATCCCGCAGGTTACAATGTTGTAGAGGTATCCCTAGGAAAAAGGGGAAAGCAAGGTGAGGTAGACTTGATAAAGGAGGAAGCAAGGGCAGTGGAAGCCCGATATGAGAAAGAGGCCCAGAGGCTCAAGGCTGAGAAGGAAAAGAATGCAAACCTTATGGGGTTGCTTACTAAGCTGGCCCAACCCATCAATGCCACTCCTCCGGAGACCTCCACATCAGAAGAACTGCCGCAGAGTGACATAGAATCCCTGCGAGTAATGAAAAGGAAAGCCCAAGCAGTGGATGAGTGGGTCGCCCTGCAGATAGGAAACACCTGGCCTTTCCTGGCGTCCACCCTCCCAGATCTATACACAGCCTGACAAGTTGTTCATCAGGTAGAAACGCTTATTGAGCAGTGGGAGGGTGACGCCAAAAATTACCAAGCATGGAAGGTGGAGCTCGAAGAGCTCCTCACCTTGGGAGAAGATATGATTTCTGAATCTGGAATTCTAAGTGATGAATCATTTGATTTTGTAAGAACCCAGCACTCCAGACTTGACCTCACATTGAAGGTAACCAAACAACTGGTAGGGTCCTTACAAGAAAAGGTAAATGTTGTAAAATATTCTTCCAATTTATACAAGTCTTTTGTAATAAAGGATTCTGGGGCTGATCCCCTTAGCACAGATACATGTACCCCCAAAGATTCAATTTTGTGAAGTTTTGATGAAATAATGAAATCCTGGTATTAATCCCCAGAGGGGATAGATGGAGCCCAGATGGCGAAATTAACCAGCATGATACTCAAAGGTCATGATGCGGCAAGAATGGCGGATGAATTTAGAGAAAATGTTCTAGACCTGGGGGAACAAGTTGAAGTGGCCAAGCATAGAAGGGCTAGCCTGAGAGATATAGATGAAGATGGCATCTCCTGCCTCCTCCAGGCCTTCAACAATAATAAGCAACCTTGAGCTTCCTCCGGAGGCCGGGAAAAACTCACATTGAGTATTCTTTATTCTTTTTGGGGCAAAAGTCCCCGGATCCCGGATCCAAAATTTTGTATTCTTTAAAGCGATCCGTGTCCCGGTCCCCGAGGCCGACCGGTCACTTTCAGAGGTGGTTAATAAAGACTGTCAGAGGGTAGTTAGCCACATCAAGAGGCATCAGCTTGGCAGTTGGTTTTCTGACAGGATGGTCTTCTCGAGGCGCCACTCAAAGGTACACCTAGCACATTGGAGACATGGCGCCACATTTCCCATTTATGAGGCATGTAGCCTCGGTCCCCGGGGGACCTACTTTCTTCTTTCTCCTCTCTGGCTCTCTTCTCGAGACTGATTCTTCTGATGTATATTCTTGTTTTATTCTTCTGACATGGCAGACCTATTCCATCTCCAGGTCTTTTGTAGGGTGGCACAGGTAGTACCAGCCCCCGGATATTGGATTTTATTGAAACATGATGTAAATAGGGTTAGGGTTAGAAGAAAGTTGTATAAATAGCCGAACCGGCCCATTTCCAAGGGTTGGAAAAATTGATGATTTTGTTGTCCATAGCAATAGTAAGTGATTCCTCATTTTAGTTGCAAAGCTCAATGCTCCATTGTTCTAGTTCTATATAGTTAGATGCTCCCCTAGAGCCATTATTGTATCATGCACCAGTGCTTACTGGAAAGGATATTAATGAAGAAGGAAGAATTCTTGGCAATGATGTTGTTAGCATTCCTGCTTCTGAGTTAATGGTATTTTATGTTTTAATGTTCTTTATGTCTTCTACTTTGATATGTTAAAGTATATTAATGACCTCTTTATTCCTGCTACTGATAAAATGCTGGCTGGTGGTTATGTATTTCTTTAGTATTTAGTGTAGTCTATTAGAGTATTATTGATGTTCCAGACATTTCAGCATGACTATAGTTAGATAAAATGTTTCTAACCCTACAGGATCTTTTTCATTTTATTTGCTAAGTGTAGAATGCTAGGGGAAACCTTACTTTATCAAATCTCCAGAGGAAATGAGTTGAAGAAACCAGCTATCCCCCTCGAAAATAGTCACTTCTCCCCAACCGAGCCCCGCACCATCGTGACCCGACACCCAGGTGTTTGAAGGCCCGAAGAATATAATTCTCCCGGACAACCTTTGCAGGCGGAGTTGGCCGGTATCCCCGGAACCCGGTGACAACTTATGACTGTTGGCGGACCCGGTCAGCAAAACCCCGTCAATAGTCTGCAACATGGAAAAGCAGCTGAAGGAAAGAGATGACAGGGCGGTGGAAGATGACTTGCATGAAAAATCTGCATATTGAATAACAAAGTGGAAAAGCTGGAGGATACTATAAGAAAGATTGGTGATCAATGTATGGCACGCTTAAAGGCATATAATGGTCATGCAAAGATCCCGATGGAGAAGCTGGAATAGGACAGAGGGAATAAGGGTGGTAAAAAGGTGAATGATACTACGGGACCTGGAAAATGTACGTGAGCTAGCGCTAGGAAGTCGATCCCAAAGGAAGACAAGAAGACTGGAGATCTCAAGAACTCTGTCGGTCAGATGCAGATTATGGTTGTCCAGGCGCAAGACATTATGGATGGCATGTAGCTGTCCTATTTTTGGTCCTATCTTTTTGTTGTCCCTGTTCATGTTTTTAGATCTTTGGGGCTTTTTGTTTGGTTACTAACCTGCTTGGATTTTTTGCTTTCCTTTATGGGTGCTATGGCATAGTTTTAGCTAAACTTTATTGAATATTTGTAAAACTCTTTTTATAGGTTTCAGGTCCTTGTAAAACCTATTTTTACGTAATCGGAACATCTATAAATATTCTTTGACACAAGAAGAGAAGCAATAAAATATGGCATGAATGATGACAGATATTGATGAATGTCACATCAACATGAGAATTTAAAAATGGGCATTTAATGACCATTAAATTTTTTAAAGGCTACACAGATGAAATTCTAGCATACTAGATTATAATTATATGCTCAATTGCCTAGCATTATTGATATCTAGAAGCAAAATTTTGAAGTGGTGAAGCGCAAATTCAGGGTAAATTATAGAGAAGCTAGTTCAGAATCATCTATAAGACAAGTATGTCTCTAAAATTTTCCTGGTTTGTTCTTATTTCTAAAAGAAATGGAAGGTTCCTCTTAAAAACCTAGGACACATACAAAAAAGGATCCACCATAAGCTGGAACTATTGAAGAGGTCAAGGCCAAGAGACACAAAAGAGAGGGAAGACCTCTAAATCAAGATTTGTTAGACGAATTCCCTATGTTAGGTCCCAAATCAAAATGAAAGAAAGCTACGGAAGATAAATTAGAAGATAATAATGAAGACCTAGGGGATGTCGAGACAAAATTCAGGAGATATGATTTATTTATGTATCATTAAAAAATAAGATGCGGGGAAAAACCTATGAGAAACCCATGGAAATACAATTAAGGGAGATTAGGGGTTCCTAATGTTTTTATAAACACAAACTTAATGAATGCAATTGCTAAGAATTATGATCCTCAGACAAAAATTGTGTATGATTCCCATAGAAATCCATTTTTTCTAATAAAAAAAGAATATATTGTATGGGTGTTTGACTTAGAATGAGATTGTGAGAATTATATTGATGTTCATAGCTTGAAAGAAGAATATTTTAGGTTTGAGAGCATATATAAGAGGTGGAGATTGCTTATCCATAGGCCAAGGAATGAGAGAGGTCTCTTGGTATTTGAGGACAAAGAACAACCCCAATATGATATCAATTTGTTTCATAATTACCTGAAGTATGCATATTATTGAGAGGGTCAAATACTTGGCGATGAGGCCCCTCCCCTTATGAATATTGCTACAATAGTTATAGCTGCATACATCCACTCCCAAGAAGTTTTCCCATTTGATTACACCACATATTTTTTCTGAGAAAATGAATCATGGATTAGAGAAGATGAAAATTGACCCAATACTATCTTTTTCAAACATTGTTCTTTTCTGTTGCACATGTTCTTATATGCTAGATAGGAAATAGGATTATGGACTGATGAATTGAAATTTATGGAATATGATAAGTAGGGCTTCAGGAAGCCAGTTCAATTATGATTTTTTATTTAGGACAATAGATATGCACTTTCCTAGTATCCGTGCTGTGAGAAACATTTTGTCAAATCGCCAATCAACCTTTTAGGCCATCCATATGAGTATACATTAACTCCAGAGATAAAGAAGTTCATTAGGCCAAAGGATTTCAATGAGGAGGGTGTGATTGATCATAACTAGGGATATTGGTATGTATTCAAGGATTACACTAGAATAAGAGTATATGGATTTGAAGGTGTCCTTCATGATCTTCCTAGGGCAGTACCAAACAAGGTTGCATACCTTGAAATTATCAGGTAGTTGGCTGCATCAAGTACAATGCACCTTAGCTCTTATGAGAAACAATCTATTATGCTTGGGGCTTTTTGTTTTGGTGAATTCATGGTGTGAAGTACCAAAGGATATAAGTTGGTCAATACAAATATTTCCTACTATAACTTATCAAATGAGGAGCCTAGAATAAATTTTGATCGAGAAGTATATAAGTTAGGTGAAGACATCCAAGAAGTTACACTCTTATGAGAATGTGCCATTTCTTGATGATGATCTAATAAGAAACTTGGATGAAATAGACACCATAGAAAATTTTGATACATATGATAGGGTTCTCAAATATTTTGAATGGAAGAAAGGTCATGGAAAAATTAATTTAGATATATTGAAAATATAGAGAACCCTATTGCTAAGGCAAAAAAAATGTTATCTCACAAAGAAGAAATTGTTGATGAGGTACCTCTATATGTGTTTAGGAAAGGAAGAGAAAGATGAGGTGTCAGGGTTGTAACTCCTCTTGCTCACCTATCACCAGTCTACTCAAGAACTAAGATATGATAGTGAAAAGGTATCATCAAGAGAAGATGTAAAAACTAAATTTAATCAGATGCTAGACCTGGAACTTGATGATAGTCATGATATAAGATTGTGCTAGGGTCCCCAGAGATAGAGGAAATTGAGGATACCAAAGTTCTTGCACATGAAGATTTTGTATCTAATCAAGAATTTATTCATATTGTTGAGTTTAAAACTATAGACACCTAATTTTGGTCAAGCACAATTAAAAAAAGAGAAAAGTGAGAAATTAAGATCTAGATCAGGAATTAAATAAAAATCAAAGCCATTGGATTAATTAAATAAAAATAAAAAAAAGTTATGCAATTGATTTTAATCTATTAATTCTATAGTTTAAATCAAATTAAATCCAACCCATTCAACGGTAGACATGGCTAAAATAAATTAATTATTAATTCTTATTATTCTCACCTACCACATAGGAAAAAATCAAATAGACCAATAAGAGTGAATATTTGAACTCACATGGATCAAGGGAAAAATTTATTCTACACCACTCATCTTGAGGTGCATCTTGGCCCTTCCTTTTTTCTTCTTGTATCAACATTTGAAACCAAGCTTTTCTTTGTCTCAACCATTGAAACCATCAACTCAACCCTTGGATAATCATGATTCAACCTAACTCACTTGTAACTCCCCTTCCTAATCTTGGAAATCCTATAAATAGAGGTCCATCTTAGAGAAAATGGATCCATTATCAAGAGCAACATTACTATAGGCAATTCATTTCATAAGCATAATTTTCATTTGTGAATTTGCATTGTAGTGATCTTAATAGAGAAATTTTAGTATAATTAAGCTATGATATGGTAGAATTGCATCATACAAATATTAATTTCTCATTCTAGGACTGTCACTAATGGATGCTAATCTGAGAGCATTTAATTAGCTTTGCTAGATACGAAACCATTAGATGCTTCTTGCTTTTAGTTTCAAGTCAATAGCTTAATTGTTGTTTATTTCATATTTGAATTGATATTATTTACAAAATAATCTCATGAAGGTATTTCTTATACACAAAATGGCACCCACCGTGGGTTGAGGCCTCATACTAATGTTTTTAACAAGCTTTTGTATTTTTTAGTGGCTTTGTGTTGTAGATTTCCAATTTGTAGGCACAACAATGCATTTCACAGGAGAAATAACACATGCAAAGCAAAGTTTGATGCCTTTAAAAAGTTAAATAACACGTATACGATAAATTATGCCCCGTACAGAAGCTCTTTCAAACACATTTACCAAGCCAAGTAACGTGTGCAAATTGAAGTGTGACGTCTTTACGTAGAGTTGTGACGTATTGTAGAATCCTTCTGACTTCTGTCTATATTTCTATCAACGCATAGAATTATCTTTTATAGCACATTTTAGAATGATATTTGCGCATTTAAAGTGTCTTTTTGTTAAATAAAACTTTGTAATAAATGAAATGACACTTTTAAAGGTTCATGTGATGCTTAGAAAAGTTATAATAACGCGTATCAAAATTTATGTTGTGCGTAGTACTGGTTTTATGCAAAGTTAAAATTTTGCTAATTAAATGATAAAATATTTTTGCTTTGCAGATGAAAGGGCATAAAACGGTGCAAAATTCAGGGTATTATAAGAGACAAGAAGAAAGGAAGGCAAACAAAAGATGGAATGAGGTGAAAATAGCTATGAATCATGACAAGGAGTTTTAAAAGAGGGTGATCATGCATTATTATTGGAGGATTGTGAATCTTTACCAAGATTTTTACAATATACCAAATGTTGCTTTGGATAATACTCCTTTCAATGTTTCTATTTGAGTTCAATCATCTCATGCTAAGCAAATTTGAACAATTTCTTTTCAATTTGGATTTCCTCACTTTGCATTGGAGTGTGTTGGGCTAACGTGTGTGAAAGGGGATACTAAGGAGCTAGAACGATCGCCACTAGGTGAGTAGTAAAATGCAAAATAAAGAAAATAAAAAATGTGCCTAGCCTTTGCTAGCATCGAATAAGGTAAATCTAAATCCCTTTGAAATTTCTTAACTTGTGGCATGTCAATTTGAAATCTAGCTTAAGTAAAAGAGTGAATTAGATTCACTAATGAAGCATTAGGCCTACACTCATCACTTTATTAAGTGAATCAGAATTCCAAACATGCTAAATTTGGGATGAAAAGGAGCTAACCAATGATCTAAACATTAAAGAAAAGCCTCCTTTGTTTGTGGATAAAAGTGCTAGGTATATGTTCTTCACTCTTTGGGTGAATCAAAAATCCAAACACAATCTAATCCCCCATAGATTAAGAGGCTTGGAATAAACATTGTTAATCATGTTTGGAAGTGAAGTAGTAGGGATATGCTCTTCACCTTTGGTGCATAAAACTCCTAAACCTACCAATTTATTTCATTTATTTATTTCCATGAATATGCTAGAACTTTAGTGGGCCAGTATCCCGAGAATGCACCTTAACAAGGCCGGTGAGAGGGATGACCCAAAGTTAGAATAAGGTAATGCCACCTTTATCCACCCACTATAAACAAAGGCCTCATTAATTTGAAAGACTTAGAGGTAAAAAATATCAAATGCCTAGACTCTGAGGGTTAATAGCCTAAATCGTGCATGCACGAGTACGTATCCCTTGTATGATTTATTTGATATTTTTGTTTGGAATCCTGATTAAATACCTGGTTAATTTAGCAAAGCCTACCTCTTTAGAGCCAAATTTAAAAGCTAAAATCGACCATAGGTATCTTGATTGGAATATTTTATTGTAAAGACCCATGGAAATGACCAAGAATATACACTTTATGTTTGGGATTGGGGGTAAAGATAGGGATTTTTGTGATTTCCATGGTTGAATATCCATGTTTAAAAATAGAAAACATCCATTTAGATCTGATAACAAATTTAAATTTTTAAAAAAATCAATCAAGTGGTGACCAAAACAGTGAAATATCAGTGCCTAACATATCTCGTGTCACGTATGAAAAGTACTGCAACGCTTTTGAGCAAGCTTTTCATGCTTTTAAACAAAGTTTCTATGCCTATTAGACCAGAAGAAATTCTTACTAACCATATTCTTCTACTTTTTAATAGTGAAGTGACGTGCATGAGAAGTAAAGTAGAGCATACCCTTTTTCCAGTGAGTGTGTACAAGCATTTTTGTAACACTTACCAGTATTGTTTTAATGCGTACAAAAAAAAATCTCAAAATAGTTAATATTTACCGAGTCTGCCAGATAATTTTAAAGCCATTTTTAGATACCCTTTACAGAGTACTCCCTTTTCAAATCATAGGTTAGATCAAATCCTTACAATTCTAGAGTATCAAGAAAATTTCAAAGGATTGTTGATCAAGAGGGTATAAATCTTGTTAATACCGGTCTTCACCAGGTCTCATTATATCAAGATATCTTTACAAGAAGATGAAAGTTATGTTAGGAAGGTGATATGTTATTTGGGAAAAACACCTCATCATTTACTTCAAGAATAAGAGGAGCTGGAAACAATGACATATCCATATGGGTATGAAGATCCCAATCTTATTAATAACATTAATGAAGCCAATAACTCCAATAACAACAACCGTGATGGTGAAAACAATAATATAAATAATAACAAAAATCATGAGGGGAACAATGGGAATGATAGAGAAAACCGAAATCATCAAGATGCAGAGGCAACCAGAGAAAGAGTGGACAAAGCTTCCCAAAATCCCTTCTTCATAGAGGTCATGGAAAAACTTTTAGAAAGAGATAAGGAGAAATATTTCTTTAACCTAGCTCAAGAAGGAATAAAACTTCCCCATGATTATGACATGTCAACCCTAAAGAAAGATGAGGAAGAGGAAAATCCAATAATTGTGATGAATAAACAATTTAAGATTTTCCAAATACAATTGGACAATATGAAGAAGATGGTGGCTCCAAAATGATATTCAATTGAAGCCATATGCCCATTTCTATTTGACAAGATTTTAATTATGGTACCATTCCCTCCAAATGTGGTCATTCTTAAATATGAAAAATATGTGGGTACATCTGACCCCCAAGACCATTTGAGGGAATTTTGTGCATTAAGCTTGGAATTTATGCATGATACCACTTTTTTAATAAGATTGTTCCCAAGAAGCCTAGGAGGGCCACCAATGGAGTGGTTTTTGAAATTAACCTTGGGGATCAGAACATTTGAAGAGTTAGCTTCCAATTTTGTGACTCATTATTCTTATAACATCAAACACAAAGTCACTATGACAAACTTGTGTAATACTAAACAAAGAGAGGGTGAAGCTTTCTTGGTTTTCTTACAAAGGTGGAGAGTGGTGTTTTCTCAATATCCTAGAAGTGTGTCTAACAAAGAAAAGATGGCCATTTTCATGAAAAGTTTGAATACGAAAATGATTTATTGATTAAAAATACAATCTCCACCTACCTTTGAGAAGCTCATTGAAAATGGGGTTACAATAGAATCTTATGTTTTATTAAAAAGTGGAGAGATAAAACTTTATAAGGAAAATAAGGGTTTCCCTAGAAATCATAACAATTCCAACAATAACCAGGCTTCTAACAACAACAATAGGTTTTGGTTGAAGAAAACCGATAAAGGCTTGTTAATGATGGATTTGTTGAGGCAAACAACCTTAAAGCTACCCCATTCAATCTCTCAAGAGGATCTAATAATGTTAATCAAACATCAAAGATCCTATTCAATAGAAATAATCTTTCAAACAATCAGGAAGATAACAAATCAAAACCTTTCTTTTCTCCAACACCAAGGGAGAAGTTCACACCCTTGGGTGAGCCTCTTGAAAATGCTTTAGGGACTCTCATTTCCAATAAAATCATTGTTTTACTGCAAGCAAGGCCCTATGAACCCCAAGTCAAACCCTCGTGGTGGAATTATACCCACCATTGTGAACATCATCGGAATAAAGGAAACAAAATGAACAAGTGCATGAGATTGAAACATGTGGTCCAAGATTTGATAGATAATGGTGTAATTAAAGTGGAAGGACCTCAAAATAATGAAGATCATACGACATTCAAAACTCCTTTCTTCAATCACGAAAAGGGCGAATCTTTGAATGCTAACCAAAAAAAAAATATGGGTAATGATAAGGTCAATTTTTCTCATACCTATGACAATGTTATCAACTCCTTATCGGGACATGCAAATACTATTAATGTTATTGTGGTTAAGGAACAACTGTCAAAAGAAACTTCCAATTTTGTGACTAGGTGGCAAGCTTTGAAGGTAACATTACAAGGAAACACCGCTAAAAATACTTATCCTAATCAATCATATTTTTCTTCAAGACAATATAACCTTGTGGATCAGCTTCAAAAGACACCAACACAAATTTAAATTCTTGAATTGTTAAAAATTTCACCAAATCATAAAGAAATTTTGGAAAAGGCTCTTGTTGAAACCACTATTCCTGATAACTTGGATGTTGATAGATTCCAAAACATGGTGGGACATCTTATTGCACCTCATTTCCTCTCTTTTTCCAAACAAGATGATATGTCCATCAATCATACCCAAAATATTCTATTGCGTATATAAGTTTTGATACACAAGCACCATGTCAAATGATTCCTCAGTGATGGTGGAGTTGGTTTGAACATTTGTACCTTGAGTCTTTTGAAAGCCCTAGGACTTTCTGAAGATGTTGTTGATCCAAAAAGATAGATTACCATTAAATATTATGACGATGAAGAAAGATATTCCAAGGGAGTGGTGGTTCTACCCATAAGAGTTGGTCCGATTCAAAAAGACACTGTTTGCCAAGTCCTGGATATAAAGTCGACATACAAATTTTTTCTAGGGAGACCATGGATTCATGAAATACAAGAGGTACCTTCAACATATCATCAATGTATAAAATTTCCATAAATGGGTGAAGGAATTACTGTAAGTGGAGACTCAAATCCCTTCCAATATTGCAACAATGTTAAACCCATGAATGAGTCATTTATTCCACATAATAGTGAAGGGGCTACATCAAGTGTTCCTAAAGATGAAATTCAATGGAAATTCCCTAGCTCAAGTTTTATTGTTAACTCAAATCAAGAAAAAATCTAACTCACCTACTTTAACTAAGGGAAAAGAGAAGGTTAGTTTTTTAGATGAAGGCATAAAGAATACCAGCTCAAATGTTTCACATCAAGAGGAGGGAAATTCAAAATCTTCCAAGTTTGAAAAATAAAGAGTCCAAGAAACACATTACCAGGAGATGGACAAATTAATGAAGAATTTTGAAAATCAATGTAAAATCAAACAAAAAGGGGTAGGAGAATACTCTACATCATTATCTGACTTACATACTTCCCATAAATCACATAAAAATCCATCTAGTTCACATTTGAATCAAAACTACAATGAACATTTTGTAAGAGCTAGTGATTCGTCATATATGGAAGAAGATGAGGAAGTTTTGAAATGGCTTTACAAAGATGACGAGGGCCTCAAGTTCACATACAGAAAGGGTTCAAAATGTCAGCATCCAAACACATCAATATGGTAGTGGTTATCAAATCATGCAAAAAATGGGAAACAAGGGTAGAGGACCTTTAGGTACAAGAAATAAAGGGTTTTTGGAACCTATACAACCCCTGTGGAGGTCTAGTGATGAGAAATTCAGAATAAGATATCAAGAGAAAAGTAATGGTAAAAAGAGATCAAAAAAATCCTATGAACACATCAACATGGTAGTTTAGAAAGTGAAGATTATTCCAAAAAATATGAATGGGATTCATTATTCGAGACCTCTTGTCATGACAAGGAGGTGGATGTGGTTCATACCTATGCTCCTATATCCAGTGAAACTGATAAGGCCAAATTATTGCCTTTATTTTGTATAAATTTAAATACTCTGTTCTAGTTTTTGACAAAACATTTGAGAGCCTAGCCAGTCAAAACTTGTGATAAAGTTTAGATAGAACTGATAAACCATGGGTAGATGTTTGTGACATATTTTGCTAATATTATACATATAGTGCAGTATTTCATAAAACCATCAGAATATATGTTCTAATATATGGATATTTAATTTGATTAAGCTTGTTACATGAATATTTTTGCATCATAACTAACTTGACAGGAGAGAAAGCGGTTGGAGAGTGGTCGACAGCATTCAAGGAAGACTGTTGAGGACCAGCTATGACGGAGTGATCATTACAGCACTAGAAAACATGGCTGCTACAATGGAGCCATTATTCCAGGATGCGGGGATGTTGTGTGCCTATATTCCCTCTGCACTTTATTATGTTGAACTGGTCGCCCAAGCTTCATCACACCATGGGCTGTTGCATTTCCATCTTCTTCTCTGACATGTTTTCAGCAAGATAGTTTCTTTTCTGTTTTGTAATAAGTGTTCGATCCTCTATATATAGGGATTGGATTGATAGTTTGAGGTTAGATAGAAAATTAGAGAAAGAGGTTTTTGAAAGAAAACTGTTGTATCTTACAAAAATCTATTTCAAGTTCCATGTCTTGTTTCTATGTAATGAGTTTTTGAAATACAATGAAGTAGTTCTTGGTTTACATTCTGTGTTAATATATTAGCACAATCCAACCAAGGGGGCCCAGTTGGGAGGTGTATTAGGTTAGAATAGAATAGATTTCATTTCCAGTATTTCAGATAGAAGTTACAATTTCTTCCTACAGCATCGTACCTTGTGAGTGTTCCTGCAGCATCTGCAAGAATAGTTATAATGGATGTTCTAGGCTCAAAATATAGGTTTAAGTAGAGTTGAAATTTATAGCATTCATTTTAGTAAGGAGATAAATGTATTCTTTCCTGCAACACTAGTGTAGGTTTCTTTTATGCATTTTTACCTTCCTGCAGCATAAGAAGAATGACTCCTTAAAGAACCTAGTGCACATATCGTGCCAACCATTTCAAGTATACATCCCTGGGTTGAAAATTTAAATGCACCTCATAACAAGAGAAGTAGTCCTTAGATTGAATAAACCATTCCTAAGAAAGGCCTTGAGCATGATTATTCTACACCTATTGTGAGGTGGTTCATTTTTGGCGCCATTGTCGGGGATGGTGTCAAGCTAGGAACATTTTGGAGTCATTTTTCATTCCTAGATTAGTTTTTAGATTTGTATCCCTAAAAATTGCTTCACAAGCGTGAAGAATTCAATTACATGCATCAAAGAGAAAGGCGACGAGATGAATATGGAATATTTCTCCTAGTAGAGTCTGCTAATTTGAACGAGGAAGTTGAAGAAGTTGAGTTACCCTTTGAAGATGCAAGCCCTGAATTTCCTACAACATCTTCCTCCAGAGCAGAACCACTTGATATAAGCGGCTTCTGACCGTTTGCAGAAATCTTGGCCAACTTTCTAGATAATTCCGGTCCAAATCCACCTATTGTTAACAATCCACTAGCTAATGCTCCTTTCTAGCAGCAACCCCATAATCAAATACCTCCAGTAATGGCACACCCTACTTTCCCATTTCCTCTCCCAAGCCTTATAAACAATGCTAATCCCAAAAATATACCCGCAGCTGCTCTTCCAAAGTTTTATGGACTTATAACAGAGGATCCTGACACTTTCTTGTTTGAGTTTGACATACTCTATCGAAGCTTTGACTATAATACCAATGCCCATAAGCTCAAGTTGTTTCCTACAACACTGAAAGAGTTAGCCTTATGATGGTTCATGGGCTTAGGAGCAAATGCAGCAGGTACCTGAGATGAGATGCAGACGTTATTTCTGCAGAAATATAAAGATTATTGTAAAGGCAGTGACCCAAAAGGAGATGATATCTTTAGGATGTCTCAAAAGGAAGATGAAACATTGGAGGATTATGTTTCACATTTTTTGTACACAATGCAGAAAAATCCTCAGCATGTACTGGCAGAGGATTCACAAAAACTAGTCTTCTTGAGGAGGGTAAATGACAACTGTCTGGAAGCATTAGACTTGATGGCTGGTGGAGACATATCCCAATCCTCTTGGGATTACCTCAAGAAAATCTGTCAAAACTACTCAAGGTCAACTATGAAGAAAGGCAGAGGATACCGACCCACAGTCACAAAAGGGATTGGTTCAGGCATTTCAAAGTTGGAGATATCTAATTTGTTCACAGATTTCAAGCAAGATATTATAAATGATGTAGCTAAACATCTTGACATAATGACTGCCAAGAAGAAGCATGCAAAATCTAAATCACAATTGGTTGAGTACTGTCCACACTATTGCAAACAGAAGAAAGACTGTGGAAGTAAGTTGGTAGCAAACCTGGAAAATCAACATTTGCCAACTGACTACATGAAGATAGAAGGAGACAATGACCAAGTGTTCTTCATTGCTCAACGTCGACCATGGGCTTCACGACAAGGTATGCCACAAGATCCTCTACAATTTTCAAATTTTAACAATAATCAGTGGCAAATCCAAAATTATGATAATACTCCTCTGTACTCTCAACCTTAGGGGCCAAACTAGTAGAATAACCAGTGGACAAACCAGCAGAATAACCAATGGCCTAACCAGCAAAATAACCAATGGAAAAAACCATAAAATAATTAGTGGCCAAATCAACAAAACAACCAATGGCAAAACCCGCAAAATAACCAGTGGCCTAATCAACAGAATCAATGGCAACCACCGCAAGGAAATTGGAAACAAACTAATTAATGGAGGGGGCCTCCAAAGTGGCCTAACCAAAATTCTAGCTGTCCACAACTACCACCTCCAGTGCAACCACCTGCAATAATGCCACCTCTTGCAGCAACTAATGCTAATCCAAAGCCAACCCAATTGCCTACTCAATCACAGCCAAATCCAAACAACAAACAATAATAGCAGCAAACGTACACTACTGACACTCAGTAGTGCCCTACTTATTCAAGAGAAATAGTTGATATCCATTTGAGGTCTAGTACCACACTGCCCACACCTGAATATCCTATTATCACAGAAGTTGCAGACACTCCTGCAGCACTACTTCCAGAAGCCACACTACCAAATACCAGCCAGCTGACTGATATCCCCAGCAGAACTACTGTTCACACTTCAAATCCACCCTTTCCACATAGGCTAAACAAAGAAAAACCTATACCTCAAGAGGAAGAAACATTTGATATTATTGAGTAGCTAAAAAATATGAACATTCAAATCCCTCTGTTCCAAGCTATCAAAGATATACCTCTTTACGAAAAGGCTATTAAGGAAGCATGCCTTAAAAAGCTAGGACGGAAGAAGAAGGACCCTCAAACAGTACATGTTGTAGGGCAATTAGCAGATATCATGTTAGGAAAGGTGATAATACCAAAGTATTCAGATCCTAGTAGTCCAGTAGTCAACCTGATAATAAATGGACAAACTGTGAAGAATGCTCTAGTTGATTTAGGAGCAGCAATAAATGTGATGACTAAAGATACAATGCATAGGCTAAGCATAGAAGGCTTAAGAACAATAGCCACAGTGTTACAACTTGCTGATAGTTCAACTATTACTCCAGAGGGTCTCATAGAAATGTGATAGTAACCTTAGATTCATGAGAGTATCCTGCTAATTTTCTTATCCTATCACCTAAAGTAAACTTTGCTGGCTATCCTATAATCTTGGGAAGACCCTGGTTAGCCACCACTAATGCCAAAATTAATTGCAGATTAGGCAGTATGACAATTTCAAATGGTCAAGTTATAAGGAAGCTAGCCCTATATCCTCCTGCCCAACCCCTGCCAAACTTGGCAGAACCTATTTGGCCAGACTTAGGAGATGAGGAGGAAGAGCTGAATTCAGTAGCCCAGCTCATGATGTTGCATAGACAATCTTTTCTAAAGATGCAAGAGGAAGATGATGTGATACAGAGCATTCTTACCAATGAATGTATCATGGCTAAAGATGTTTTAGAAAGTTCTATTTCACAGCTATGTACCTATGAGGACTATATGTCTCAAGAAAACCTTGAAATGATTGATCAACTACTAACAAGTGAAATAGAAAGAAGTCCAGTGTCTGAAGTGTTAATGGCAGAGCTAACAACAACAGTGGAACTGTCCTCTGGTCGTAACCTGCATGTAAATAACAAGCTATCCCAATCACAGTTGGCATTGCTAACCAAGCTTCTCAGTCAGCATGAAAAAGATTTTGCATGGGATTATGGAGATATGGAGGGACTCAACCTGAAACTCTGCACCCACAGAATCTACATCAGTGATGGAAGCTTTCCACTTCGTCAACCACAGAGGAGAATAAATCCAGCACTAAGAGAAATAGTTAAAATAGAGTTGCAGAAGTTGGACGCTGGATTCATCTATCCAATCTTTGATAGCAAGTGGGTATCACCATTGGTAATTGTACCTAAGAAAGGAGGTAAATGGTAGATATGTGTGGATTATACAGAATTAAATAATGCCACAAAGAAGGATCACTTTCCTTTACCTTTTATTGACCAGGTCTTGGATAATTTGGCTGGAAAGAAATATTTTTCCTTTCTGGATGGATACAGTGGTTACAATCAGATAAGCATTGCCCCCGAAGATTAAGAAAATACCATGTTCACATGACCTTGGGGCACATATGCCTATTCAATATTACCATTTAGATTATGCAATGCACCTGCTACCTTTTAGAGAGCTGTGATCAGCATCTTTGCTGATATATCCCATGACTGCATGAAAATCTACATGGATGACTTCACTACATTTGGTGTCACATTTGAGGAAGCTCTGAAGAACTTGGAGAAAGTAATAATCAGATGCGAGGAACATAACCTATCTCTCAACAGTGAAAAGTGCTTTCTGATGATGTAGGAATGAGTGGTGTTGGGACATTTTATCTCTGAAGCTGGAATCCAGGTAAACCCTGCGAAGATAGAGGTAATTCTCACACTCCCTATTCCTACTAAGAAAAAAGACATCAAATATTTCCTAGGTCACACTAGCTATTATAGGAGGTTTATCCAGAACTTTAGTCAAATAGCTAGCCCTCTGTACAACTTACTTACTAAAGAAGCTGTGGTAAGTAGCTGAATTTGCTTGGACAAAAGAATGTGATGAATCCTTCCTATAGCTCAAGTCACTTTTGACAACTGCACCAGTACTTAGGGGTCCTAACTGGAATTTTCCATTTCACATTCATACAGATGCTTCGGACTATGCCATAGGTGCTGTCTTAGGAAAAAAGACTAAAAACCTTGAAAATGCAATCTATTATATTAGTAAGAGTCTACATGGCCCAGAGTTAAACTATACAGTGACTGAAAAAGAATTGTTAGCAGTAGTTTATGCTCTGAACAAATTCCACCATTATGTGACTGTTTATCCTATCTTTGTTCATACTGACCATGCAACAATTAAGTATCTCATGAACAAACCCGCCATCACAAGAAGGTTAGCAAGATGGCTCCTTCTCTTGCAAGAATTTGATATAACAATTATTGACAAGCCAGGGAAAGTGAACGTGGTAGCTGATAATCTATCAAGAATTCATCATGCTGAAGAAGATACCACTTTGATAGATGATGCATTTCCAGATGAACATTTGTTTCATATTGCTGTCCAAAATCCATGGTATGCAGATATAGCTAATTACCTAGCAGCTAATAAAATGCCAACACATTTCTCTTATAAGGATAAGAAGCTAATTGTAGAGAAAAGCTTCCATTTCTCTTGGATTGATAGCACATTATTTTACACTGGACCTGACCAAGTCATGAGGAGATGTGTGAGAGAAGATGAGACATATGACATTCTTCATGCATGTCATAATGATGTTAGTAATAACTGAGAGGGGGGGGGTGAATCAGTGGCCTCAAAAATTTATCCAATTTAAACTTTAATCCACCAATCAATACTTCTCAAATTATTAAGTCCCAACAAGATGCATGCCTTTGAAATATTTGAAACAAATAACTATCTGTCGGTTTACCTTGTCTGTGCTATTTCTGCTTGATAACCGATAAGCAGTAAACTGTATTTACCGATACTCAGTAAATATGCAGAGTATACCAGTCAATCCATAAATGCATATGTAGAATGTAAAACACTAAAGTAATTAACCATACACACATAACA
>MU224706.1:88111-133524 GCA_018584345.1 Thuja plicata
AATTGATTTATGGCTTTAACTCTTGATTTATCTCGTAGTTATCTTCTTGCCAACTATACAAATCACTTACTTAACTATGGTTGAATAAAACAAATAAAACAACCAGTTAAGTCTATCCTTTAGCTCTACCAGCTAGATATTTTGTCATTTTTTGATCTCTCTATTTCGTTGGTCAGTTCTGTAGTTCGTCGCCAGTGACAACTGCCAGTTTTGTCAATGTCACTTTAGTTAGTTTCGGGATCTCCGTCTGTCGGGAATCATTGGATATTTGTTCGTCAGGAAACACTATTTTTACCTCATCGGGTATCATGTGATTTTGTTTTGTCGGGCATCACTATGAATTTAATCTCTGTCTTTACCGATGGTGTGCACTCTGTCGGTGTAGTCTATCACTTAGTGAATACTAGACTTTTATGCATTGTTGGAAGCATAACCTTTATTCCATTGGTTCTCTGAAGTCTTTGGCATGATCATACAGATGATATCAAGTTGACATCAATGACAATACAAACCATTAATTGATTTAATGTCTTGCATCATCTTCAACTTAATATAGTCAATCATTTAATTAGTTATATGTCATCAAATGAACCATGTGGAGGGCACTTTGCAGGAAAAAGAACAGCACAGAAGATTTTAACAACTGGCTACTACTGGCCTACACTTCACAAAGATGTAACAAGTTATACAAGGATGTGTGACAATTGTCAAAGAATGGGCCGACCAACAAGATCAGATGAAATGCCCTTAAACCCACAGGTGGTGGTGACACCATTTGATAAATGGGGCATGGACTTTATTGGCCTAATAGACCCTCCATCCAATGGGAAGTCATACATTCTGGTGTGCACAGATACCTAACCAAATGGGTCAAAGTCAGAGAAATGAAGCATGCAAGAGATCATAAAGTTGCTGAATTTCTGTATGAAGAAATTTTTACTAGATATGGCGTGCCAAGAGAACTTGTTACTAATCAAGGTACAAAATTCACATCCAATCTGATAACAGAGCTCATGAAGGAATATAATATCAGACATCGGAAATCAAGCCCCTATCACCCCCAAGCTAATGGACAAGCAGAAGTAATAAATTGGGAAATAGAAGCAATCTTAACAAAGACAGTTCATTTGCATCACCGAGATTGGAGCAGCAGACTATCAGAAGCCATCTGGGCGTATAGAACAACATGGAAGACCACCACAGGGTTCACTCCATTCAAACTATTATATGGAAAAACAAAAATGCTACCGATTGAATTTGAGCACAAAACATTAAGAATAGCGCTGGAGTTAAATATTGATCTTCCTGCAGTACAGAGGGAGCGCTTGCTGCATCTCAATTCTCTGGATGAAATGCGCAAGTCTACCATGTAGCGCACATAAATTGTCCAAAAGCAAAGAAAACAGTGGCATGATACCCATATTAAGAGTAAGCAGATCAAAGTTGGAGATTGGGCATTGTTATATGATTCCAAATTCCAGGAGATATCAGGCAAGCTGCAGACACGATGGCTGGGTCCATATGAAATAAGCCATGTATTTACAAATGGAGCAATCCAGTTGACCACAATTGACCCTGTACACTTCAAGCTACTTGTCAATCGACGTAGAATAAAGTTGTATCACCAGCCATAGATGAAAGAAGGCTTCCTGCAGCAATTCAACCAGCCAGTTTTAAAGGAACAACAGGTAACACTTCCTGCAGCAGAGGGTGTCAACCTTCTTCCTGCAGCACTTCAATAAGAATTCCTTCAAAGCATGACCATAATAAAAACTTTATGTTTACATAAAGTTCAAATTATCCATTCACTTTCTATATTCTTCTTTTTCAACCCACTTCATTTCTTAATCTTCCATCCACCCACCTTCCACGTCATCATATTTCTATGCTTTGAATAAAAACATCGTGTGCTGACGCATGTCAACCACCGATGCCATCATTCCACTCTTGCCAATCTTTCTTGGCACGTGCAATGATAAATTAATAGGTACGAGATTTTCAAATTTATTTCCATTTTTAGTGCATGTATTTAGTTGGTTATATCGAATACTACAATAAATGTATCGTTGCCGCCTTAATCCAATTCCATACCTTCTGCCAAGTCTGATAAGTGAGGACACTTGTCAATATTTCGTAGGGGGCAGGGAAGTGTGCCAATTTTTAAAATGTCATTTCTATTTACTCTTCAAGATCCTCAAATCTGTATTTTGGCATTGTCTTAATTAAAATCCAGTTGCCGCATCACACAAGTGTCAAATGTCGTACCTTTATTCTGAATAAACCCCTAACTATCAGACTACATGTGACCCAGTATTGAAACCATGACACAACTCTCGCTCGCATGAATATCTATGATTCATTTTGTTAAAGTAAATTATTATTGCTCATATTAAGAATACCAGAAGAATGTGAAAGAGGTTCTGTGGGTTTACAAGAAGTAGTCTAAAATTCAAAAGTAAAGAAGGTAATTATCAAGAACAGAGCAGAGGTTAAACATAGCAGAGGATCAATTTAGTAAAGCACAAATGGGGGGCCAATTGTAGCGGCATGAACTAGTGGTTCATGGTATTTTACTAGCTGACGTTGAGGTCATAAGAAGATTTAATGCCTGTGGATGGCTGGGATATTTCTTAAAATTGATGGAGTTCAATGATGAAGCCACAGCAGAATTTGCAAACACATTTGATGAAGGCCAAGTGACGGTATGGGGGTTGACAGTTGTTGCAACAGAGGAGTGAATAGCGGAAGTGATCGGTTTGCCAGCAGCAGGGGAACACTACCCAAATGCACATGATGCCAGGTCAGCCAGGGCTCAATTCACCCTACCAGGAGACCCTCCATTGGAGATCACTAAATAGGGATGCAAAAGGATGTCCATTCCTCCACCATAACAAGAGTTGGCTATGCACATTATAAGGTATTTCACCTGGGAGGGACAATTCTCTAATTTACATGCGCATCATTTTAAGCTGCTTAGTTATGTACGACATAATATCCCAATGAATGCACCCAATTTTCTGTTTAATATGTTGTGCATTAGTGCCGAAGAAACCCAGAAAGGGAAAGACAACTCTGTTACTCACCATGCCCTGATTAAATTAATCATAGAAAGATCTCTTAGGGATGCCTCCCCTATGACATGGGTAGAGTTTGTCCATCATAAAACCCTTCAACCTCAAATTGCCCCTAATATGCAAATTAGCCAAGATAATGCAGTTTCCCCCGATCCAGTTGCCGAGCAAAATAACCAAGGGGCAGAAATAAAAAATTTACATGAAAATGTGCCTTTAACCACTCACATGAGCAATATACCTACTACCGCCAGAACAAAATGAAAATGGAAGTTAGTAGGAGAAACTTTGGTTCCTGCAGCTGAACCACGAAACCCTCAAGTCTCAAGAAAGAAGAAAATGAAGTCAGTTCCTGCAGCCACTACTCCTGCAGTAGAGAAAACAAGAAGGGTTAGTAAGAAAAAGGCTGCAGAAGTTGAGGAAATCCCTATAAGAAGAAGTTCTAGGATGAGAGGGCAGACTCCTAAAGTACCCACTGAAAGTCAGACCGCTTCCCCCAAACAATTTGAGGAGGAAACTCCTATCCATATTGTTCCCGATGATTCTTCTAGCCAGTCTGAGATGCCAGACATTCATAAAAATTTGGATGAGTGTGAAAATGAGCCAAATGTATGTCAAAATGACCCAGGAGTTAGTCATTAGGATGTTCCAACCTGTGAGAAAGAAACCCCTATAACTCACCAACCAGCTTGCACAAGAAATGCTTTAGTTTCCTATAAGCGAACTTGGTTAATAAAATTCTTAGAGCAGTTATGGAGAGAACAAAGGAAGAAGAATAACCAAGATGAAAATAGTGGTTTGATTACTCTGAAAATGCTTCTTTTCCAGTTATATAATAAGCACGTGCTGACGACCACTCTATATGGAGAAGAGAAAAATAAATTCCAGAAAGTAATAGCAGAACATGGAAAGGAAATTGCAGAATTATAAGATCAGTTGGCAAGACAGAAATAGAGAATGGAACATGCCCTTAAACTAACTGACCAGGTAATTGCTTGTAGACCTCCACCTAGGTTCTATACCATCTTTCTAAAAGAACAATTCCTCCTATTTTAGTTAGTGATGAACCTCAAAGATGTAAACGTAGAGTTCAAATCAGCCCAGGAATTCTATGGTTTATACTAGACACTTCCATCTTGGCAACAAAACCTACTCTGTGAGTTGTATGTGCATAATTTCATCATCCCAGTAGAGACTGAATGGAATCCCCTTCCTTACATAGGGGATATACACCTAAGGGCACTAATGTCATGGATGCACAACGAGGCTAACTATGATAGACAGTTGGAGAATTACAGAGAACTTGAGAAAATAGAACCCCTACCATTAAGAGTAGAAAGAAGTCAACCAGAAGTATTCCTGAGGGATTGGTTCAAAATAACATATGAGAATGTTAAAAAGGAAATCATAGATAAATTTTTTTAACTCAAAGCAGATGTGTATGCAGAATATGACATCATGTCCTATTTTGTCTTCCAAAGAGCCTTAACCGGTGCCAGAAGTAGATGGGGCAGATTATCAGAGGTATTCAAAAGATCAGAACCACATAGCCCCATTAACCTTGAAGTAGCTATACACCGGGCACCAAAATACATAGCGATGGGTAGGCAAATCAGGCAGGAGCTCTGGTGTCCGCTCACAATGCAGCCACCCATGCTCCTTTGGCCCTTGTATGATATCAACACCACCAAACTTGACAGGTTGCAGGAAGATCACAGAAGGGAAGTTTGGGAAGGAACAAGAGGATTCTACTACTCCTTCAAAAGCCAGAGGTGAGGAAGAACTGAAGTTGGTGACTTTAGGTCAATTTCTAGAAGGTGCAATGCTTGATGATGAGCATTTGATTAACCAAGGGGCAGATGATAAGGCCAAATTATTGCCTTTATTTTGTATAAATTTAAATACTCTGTTCTAGTTTTTGAAAAAATATTTGAGAGCCTAGCCAGTCAAAACCTGTGATAAAGTCTAGATAGAACTGATAAACCATGGGTAGATGTTTGTGACATATTTTGCTAATATTATACATATAGTGCAGTATTTCATAAAACCATCAGAATATATGTTCTAATATCTAGATATTTAATTTGATTAAGCTTGTTGCATGAATATTTCGGCATCATAACTAACTTGACAGGAGAGAAAGCGGTTGGAGAGTGGTCGACAACGTTCAAGGAAGACTGTTGAGGACTAGCTACGGTGGAGTGATCATTACAACACCAGAAAACATGACTGCTACAATGGAGCCATTATTCCAGGATGCAGGGATTTAGTGTGCCTATATTCCCTCTACACTTTATTATGTTGAACTGGTCACCCGAGCTTCATTACCCACACCGCTGGCTGTTGCATTTCCATCTTCTTCTCTGGCATGTTTTCAGAAAGATAGTTTCTTTTCTATTTTGTAATAAGTGTTTGATCCTCTATATATAGGGATTGGATTGATAGTTTGAGGTTAGATAGAAAATTAGAGAAAGAGGTTTTTGAAAGAAAACTATTGTATCTTACAACAATCTATTTCAAGTTCCATGTCTTGTTTCTATGTAATGAGTTTTTGAAATACAATGAAGTAGTTCTTGGTTTACATTCTGTGTTAATAGATTAGTAGAAGCCAACCAAGGGGGCCCACTTGGGAGGTGGATTAGGTTAGAATAGAATAGATTTCATTTCTAGCATTTCCAGTATTTTAGATAGAAGTTACAATTTCTTCCTACAGCATCATACCTTGTGAGTGTTCCTGCAACATCTGCAAGAATAGTTATAATGGATGTTCTAGGCTGAAAATATAGGTTTAAGTAGAGTTGCAATTTCTAGCATTCATTTTAGTAAGGAGATAAATGTATTCTTTCCTGTAGCACTAGTGTAGGTTTCTTTTATGCATTTTTACCTTCATGTAGCATAAGCAGAATGACTCATTAAGGAACCTAGTGCACATATCGTGCCGACCATTTCAAGTATACGTCCCTGGGTTGACAAGTTAAATGCACCTCATAAAAGTAGAAGTAGTCCTTAGATTGAATAAACCATTCCTAAGAAAGGCCTTGAGCATGATTATTCCACACCTATTGTGAGGTGGTTCAGAAACTAAAGAGTCAAGTTTCGATCAGGGATCAAGTTCTAACCAAAGGCCTAGCATGTATCAAGAACAAGATTTAAGACAATAATCAAATGGAACTTGATGGGTAGGTGAACCATGGGTACCTTCATGGATAGGAGAATCTAACATTAGGTTTAACCCACAATATTTTTATCCTCAAGAAATCCAAGAGGACTTGAGTGAGGAGAGTTTTGATCCAAGTTCTATGAAACATCTTGAGCAAGCACATGTCATAGACTTGAATGATATAATGTACAAACCTCACAATGAAGTCATGTATTAAAACCCATGGATTCAAACTTACCTAATGAGACCTTGTCCCTTATGCATCCTGGCCTAATTGATTGGGATTTAGTTGAACCAAGTGATATACTTTCCTTTGCAAGTGAAAATTCATTGGCCTTGTACCTAAATATGGTTGAACCCTCTTCCATCAATGAATTTGATCAAAGGAGAACAAATGATACAAGTGGACAATCTCTTAGTCTAAAAAGAAAAAAATAAAATAAAAAAATCAAATGGTGTAGTGGTGAAAACCACAATATGGCAGTACTAGACCCCAAAAAAGTAAAAATAAAAGATGTTTCTGAAGGTGAAAACCCAGCTGTGGCACCTAAGAAAGAGAGATTGGACAATTTAATAGAGAATTATGAAGAAAGGTCTCCTATATTGATTGAATCCACATAGAAGATAAAAATTGGCATGAAATCAGAGCATAAAATTATACACCTTGCAACATCATTGACTCCAGATGAAAGACAAGACTTAATCAAGTTCTTTAAGGAAAAACAAGTAAATTTTCTATGGTCCTACGCGGATATGCTTGGGCTAGATCCAAGTTTTATCATGCATCATTTAAATGTAAAGCCAGGGGCTAATCCGGCCAAACAAAAGTTAAGGAAAATGCATCCTCACATAGCCTTATTGGTAAAATTTGAATTGGAGAAATTGTTAAAGGTTGGTTTCATAAGAGTTATTGCATACGATGAATGGATTTCCAACATTGTTCCAGTTTCTAAGCATGAAAAATCAATCAGAGTGTGTACAGATTTCCGAGATCTTAATCTAGCCTGTCCTAAAGATGTTTTTCCATTACCAAGCATTAATGCTATAGTTAACTTAACACACTATGTTTTCTCTCATGGATGGTTTCAGTGGGTATAATCAAATTAAGATAGCTCTTGAGGATAAAGAAAAGATGAATTTTACATGTTCTTGGGGTACCTTTTTTTGGAATGTCATGCCTTTTGGCCTTAAAAATGCTAGAGTAACTTATCAAAGAGATATGAACACAATTTTTCATGACATGATGCACAAGTTCCTAGAAGATTATGTTGATGATATCTTAGCCAAACCTCTATCAAGAAAATATCATTTTCCTATTTTGGAGAATATTTTTACAGGACTAGAACAATTAAATGTAAGGTTAAACCCTAAAAAGTGAGCATTTGGGGTACAATTTGGAAAATTATTGGGCTATATAGTATCTGAAAAATGCATAGAAGTAGACCCTAAAAGGTTCAAGCTATAATAGAAATGGAAGAACCAATAAATATAAGTCAAATGAGATCATTTCAAGGCAGGTTACAATCAATAATAAGATTCATATCTCAGTTAGCCGAGAAATGTTATTCTTTTACTCAACTTCTTCACAAGGATACAATTTTTAAGTGGGACAAGCAATGTGATGAAGCCTTTACACTATTGAGGAAATATTTTATGAAACCACCCATATTAATTTCACCCATCAAGGACAAACCATTAGTCCTATATATTTCAGCAACAAATCATTCTTTAGGTGTATTATTGGCCCAAGAAGATGAAAATGGCAAAGAGAAGGAAATTTATTACCTTAGCAGGACCCTGGTTAAGTATGAGATGAATTATAGTTTCATTGAAAGAGGATTCCTAGGATTATTTTTTGCTTCACAAAAACTAGGTCACTACATGTTGGCTCATAAGGTTAAGCTCATATCTAAGATTGATACTTTAAAATATTTACTTAGTAAAACAACTCTAATAGGGAGATTGGCAAAATGGGTCATGGTGTTCAGTGAGTTTGACATAGAGTATGTGGACAAGAAAGAAATAAAAGGACACATCATAGCTGATAATTTGGTAGAGGCTCTTCTATTTGATGATCAACCTATTCAATTTGATTTCCTAGATGCAAAAATAATAAACATTGAGGCTAAAAAATAGAAACTCTACTTTGATGGATCCTACATACAACATGGCTCGGGAATAGGAATTCTGTTGGTTACACCTCAAGGATATACTATTCCAAAATCAAATAAAATTATGTTTCCATGCATAAATAATATTGCATAATATGAAGCTTTGGTTATAGGCATCAAAATGGATCTAGAATGGAAAGTGATAGAAATACAAGTTTATGGAAATTCTCAACTTGTGATAAATCAAAATAAATGATGAGTATAAAATAAAAGATGACAAGTTGATGCATTAAAAGAGGATGATAGATGATTGGAAAAAATATTTTGTCTTCATAACTTTTGAGAAAATACCAAGGGAAAAGAACATAGTAGCAGATGCCATGGCAACTTTAGTGTCTCTCTTACAATTGCCAGAACAAAGTGCTAGATACAAATAATTGGTGGAAGAGTTGGTAAAACCTGCATTTTACCTTCATGATTCCTAGATCATTTGTTTAATAGTTGGACATGACTCCCCATGGTATGGAATAATTTTTTCCTATCTAAAATACCAAACTTTACCCTTGGACCAATCCCAAAACCAAAGAAGAAATTTTATATGCAAAGCTTCCTTTTATACCATCATTTCTGACACATTGTATCATAAGAGTCTTGATGGAATGATTCTTAGGTGTCTAGAGGATAAAAAATAAAAAATGGCTTTACAAGATGTTAATGAGGGAATGTGTGGGTCTCATTCAAGTGGGTTAAACTTAGCTAAGAAAATCCTTTGAATGGGGTATTATTGACCAACTCTAGAGAACGACGCTTGTCAATTTGTAAAAGTATGTCCAAAATGCCATGAATATCATGGAAATATGATTCATGCACCAAAAAAAGAGCTACACCTAATGAACACACCTTGGCCCTTCTATCAATGGGGGTTTGATTTAATTTGGATGATTTATACACCTTCATCTAATGGTCATAAGTACATCATAACTGCACCAAAATATTTCACCAAATAGGCAGAAGTTGTGCCTTTGTCAACTGCAACAGGGAAACAAATTTCAATGTTCATCCTAAATCACATAATTTGTAGATATGACATTCCTCATGCTATACTAACTAATAATGGAAAACAATTCAAAAATAAGGATGTGGATGAACTATGTGAAAAGTTTCACATCACACATGATTCCTCTTAAATTTATTATCCTCAAGAGAATGGTCAAGCAAAAGAAAAAAACAAGAACATCCTAAGGATTTTAAAAAGAACAGTTGACAACTCAGGAAGGAATTGGCATGTACAATTAAACCTGACATTATGTGCTTATAGAACAAGCATAAGAACAACAACTAGTACAACACCTTTTTCATTGGTTTATGGAGCATATGTCATTTTGCCTTTGGAATTTGAGATTCCATCCTTAAGAGTCTCCTTACATGGTATGGTGATAGATGAGGATTATAGGGTTTCTAGACTCCAACAACTTGAGTTACTAAAAGAACACCAAATACAAGCATATGAACATCTCAAGGTTGATCAAAATAGAATGTTGAGGAACTACAATAAGAAGCTAAAACCTAGAACATTTCAAATTGGTGACTTAGTGTTGAGAGAGAACCATAAGAATCAAGAAGATAGAGAGAAGAAAGGAAAATGGGAAGAAAATTGGTTGGGACCTTTCATTATCTCATCTTCTTTTGGAACAAGAACATACAAGTTAGCTGATTGTGATGGGGATGAGTTGCAAGAACCTATTAATAACATTTACTTAAAGAGGTTTTATACCTAAATCAGATGAAAGTGTATAGGATGAATGAGTATCATAAGAGAGATTATTAGATGAAAGAAAGTATAATTATTTGAATAGTGAGAAGAGATCCTGAAAATATCCAAAAAAGTGAAAAGAGAACCTGAAAAAAATCCAAAAACAGTGAAAAGAGATCCTGAAAGAAATCCCCAAAAAGTGCAGTCCTAAAAAAAAGAAAGAAAAAAGTGGAAAATTGAGCATGAAGAAAGAAAAAATATTCACATATGGATCCCGATAAAAATTATCTTGGTGAAAACCTGGTAAACAAACACCTTGGTAATATAAAAAAAAATGAAAAAATGAAAGAAAAAAATAGAAAAAAAGAGAAAAATTTCCTTAGTGGAAACCTAGCAATAGGTGCCTTGGTAGAAAAAAATAAAAAAAGAGAAAAAGTGCAATAAATTAAAATGGTGAAAACCTGGTAAACATGCACCATTTGACCCTTAAGTCTTGCCTAGTTGCATTGTCCATCTGCATCTTTCCGCCACCCTTGTGTATATCCTTGCATCTGTCATTTGTGCATAGTCATAATAAAGTCTCAGAGCTTCATTTTTGCATGTACCTAAAGCTTTTGTCATAATTTGGAAATTTGGGTAAGTCCAATATCTTTCTATCCAATTGGGGGCATTGATCCAAATCAAGTGAGTTCATCAAGCATACACCAATTCACACAAATTAATGCATTAAACCATGAAACTTGATCTTAAACTTGGATTCATATTTCTTGCCACAATAATCCTTGACATCACTGATGAGGCATATTAATGCCATATTTTAGAATCCCTAGGCTAGCTTTTACTAAGATCTTTTCCCTACTTTTATCATACTTTTCCAAATACTTTTTACTCATATTTGCTATTATGTGGCATGCTTCCACCAGACCTATGTTATGGTTAAGACACTTAAATACGCTATGCTTGGATGAAAATGCAATATTACTTACTTTGGAATTATGGTTATGTCTCTTTGAATGAATTCTAACATCTGGAGTGCAATGCATTAGTTTAGCAACCATCGCCTTGACCAGGTAAAATGTGCCCATGCACTGGACACTTGACCCGGTCTTACAACAAGTGCACATGGAGAAACCTCAAGCGCAACACCAGCAAGTGGATCTGGGGTGATCAAGGTGGCTGCGGTCGGGCAAAGACCAAGACAACATAATGAATTCTCTGAAGAAATCTAGGAGAGAGTGGGGAGTTAGCTTTGTTGTAAAAAATAGTTCTTTCCTCTTTCCTGGACCTATTCTATCTCAATTTTTATAGTTTCCTTTCATGTTTAATAGGATTGTAATAAAAGCTCCGCCTATCTCTACAGTGTGATTAGATAGTAGTTAGATGTTTTTCCTTCTTTAAATAAAGCCCCACTCCCACGTGAGAACGAGGGCGTTATTAGTTATTAGTTTACATTATGTTTCTTTACAATTAAATCTTGTAATTCACTTTTTCAATCAATAGAAAATGAAGTGTTAAAGTTTAGTTAAGTATAATTGAGTTTGGATACTCACTCAAGGGGCCCCCCTTGGTGAGGAATTGGTGTTAACTAGTTAGGATCATTTGTATGTAGTTTAAGTTTCCTTCATCTTGGTGTCATAATTCTGGTGTTAACACAATTCCTATAGCCAAAGCCGCAAGATAGTCCAGTACTTCCTGCAGCCAAAGAAGCAAAATTTTTGAAGCATTAAAATTATGTTTTCAAGTATTTATGTTTCCAAGTTGTAGTATTCCTTCAGTGCTTTCAATTCTACATTTCCTTTCCAGCATTCTTTACAGCTATAGAATAGTTTCCTTTCAAAGCAATTTTTTTCTTGCAACTATAGAATAGTTTCCTTTTAAAGAAATTTTTTTCCTGCAGCCATAGCGTGGTCTGAGTAAGAATCCTTGGTGCATATACTTTGCTGGCCCATTTCAAGTAATACGTCCTTGGCTTGATAAATTAAATGAGTTTCTATAAAGGAGGATAGCTTCTCAGTTGGATGTCCAATCCCTGGGTCATAGTAATTGCCTAAGTTTTTGATACCTTAATAGAACTGATCATTTTTGGCATCATTGTCGGGGATGGTGTCAAGCCAAGTTCTTTTACTCAGCTATTTGTATAATTCAATTCAAGCATGTACATCCTTTTTAAATCGAGTTTTCTATCAAAAATTGTTTCACTCCACCATTGTAATATTTTATTTATATGTATACATAGAATAAGAAGAGACGCTCTAGGAAGGTACTTACCAAACTACCCTAACAACCATTTAGGAGATATCTTTGTACCAGAAGAAGATGAAGAGGACGGTTAGTTCATGGATGCAATTGTAAACCTTCTTGTATCAACATCATCATCATCATCTTCTGAAGGTGATCCATTGAACTTTCACCTTCTAGAAGGTGAACTTGAGTTTAATATGTTTGCAGAAGCCTTGGCCAATCTCAGAATCCAATACCCAGACAATCAAGAAGAAAATCCACTACCTCTATTCATTTACCAACTACAAGAACTCCCCCAGCGTCTTCCCAGGATGGAAAATCCACCTACCTTTTCATTTCCCATTACTGACCAGCATGATAAGCACAACCTCAAAAATATTCCCTCTTCAGCACTTCCCAAATTTTATGACCTAGTGACCGAAGATCCAGATACCTTTCTCTTTGAGTTTGACATCCTTTTCCATAGTTACGACTACACCATAGATGCCCATAAGCTCAAATTATTTCCTGCAACTCTCAAGGATTCTGCATTAAGATGGTTTATGGGCTTAGGTCAGGACGTTTTCCATGATTAGGAAGAAATGAAGGTATAATTCTTGACGAAGTATAAAGAATACTGTAGGGGAAATGATATGAGAGGGGATGACATCTTCAAGATGAAACAGAAGGAGGATGAAAGTCTATAGTATTATGTGTCAAGGTTCTTGTTTAGTTTGCAGAAAAATACTCATCACCAACTCAATGAGGAGTCCCAAAAACTTCTCTTTTTACGAGGTATAAATGAAGGATGCACTGAAGCCTTGGATCTTATGGCCAAGGGAGATATCACCCAATCCACATTGGGTAATATCAAGAAAATCTTTCTCAATTACTCAAGAGTTGTGGCAAAGAAGGGCAGAGGATAAAGGTCCAAAGCAGGCAAAACTAATGGCACTAGGGCCTCTCGAACAGAAATCACACATTTTCTATCTGAATTCAAGTAGGAAATTATCAATAACATGGCCACCCAGTTAAACACAATGCAAGAAAAAAAGAAGCATGAGGAGGCTGAAGCTATTCTGGAAGAATTCTGTCCACATTATAGACAGAAGAAGAGAGATTGTCGTTGCAAGTTGGTTGCCAACATGGATACTACACAACTACCCACAGATTACATGCCAATTGAAGGAGATGATGAGAAATTATTCTTCCTTTCACAATGAAGACCATGGGCTCAAAGACAAGGTATGACTTAGGACCCTTTTACTTTTAACAGTCCATTTTATAGTAGCCAATGGAAACCATCTGTGAATAATCAATACCCTCCTTGGAATAATTTGCAACCTCAGTGACAACCTTACCCAAGTCCTCAATGAAAGCAACCCCAAGGGAATTAGAAACAAATCCAAGGGAATTGTCAACAACCCCAAGGGGATTAGAAACCTCCACAAGGGAATTGGAAACAAAACCCTCAGTGGCAGGGAGGTCAGCAATGGCCAAACTAGCAACAGGCACTCCTATAGCCACCGCAATAGCCCCAATAACAAGCATTTCTACCACCTCCTGAAGCCACTGCAACACCCCCTAAGCCTAATCAACTCCCTTCCAAACCTTTGAAAAATCCTAATAATAGACCACCAACACCTCAACAAAATGTATACTTTGTTGACCCAAACCAATACCCTTCCTACGCAATCAATGACATTCATTTATGGTCAGGCACTACTCTGCCAACACCTCCTATTATAACTGAAGTAAATCCAAAAGATCTAATGCCTCAAACTACTCTAGAGTCCACTCCAATAGGCCTGATGGTATTACTAGAAAAATTACAGCCAGCTCCACCTCCCTTTCTACAAAGGTTGCAGAATGATCACTCTAAACATACAAATGATGCAGCCTTTGACATCCTAGAACAACTCAAGAACATTAACGTTGAGATTATGATTTTTCAAGAAATAAAGGATGTCCCCACATATAGAAAGGCTATCAAAGAGGCCTACTTTAAAAATCCTGGTCATAAGCGGAAGGACCCCCAGACAATCCATGTCCTGGGGAAACTTGCTGATATCATGTTAGGCAAAATAGTGGTCCCTAAGTATTCCAACCTAGGTAGCCTGGTTGTTGAATTTACCATCAATAGGACAACCACCAAAAATTCTTTGATAGACTTAGGAGCTGCCATAAATGTCATGACTAAGGACATCATGAAACAACTCCAAATCACTAACCTCCGGGAAACACCCACTATCCTGTAGCTTACAGATAGTTCTACAGTCAAACCTGACAGGGTAGTGGAGGATATAGTTGTTGACCTTGAAACCTGGTCTTAGTACCCTATAGAATTTATGGTCCTCTCGCCTAAAGCCACATTAGGAGGCTATCCCATAATTCTTGGTCGACCTTGACTGGCCACTGCTAATGCCTTTATAGGATGCCACTCAGGTGGTATGACCATTTCTAATGGTCAGCATACTAAGACATTAGCTTTGTACCCACCAACACAACCAAAATAAAATGAAGGTTTTGATGGATTAATTGATTTTTGAGTCATGAGCTTTTAGCCAATCAATGATGTTTTGACTAGATCAATAATGATGAAAGCATGACATTTTTTATATTTTTGTGTGACTATTTTTAAGGTTGATTCATCAAAGTATGCAACCTCATCTCATGACATGATCATCAAAGAATCATCGAGGAAATTTTCATATGGAGAGGATCAAATCTCTATCTTTTTAGGAAACATGATATCTTGGCCATTCAAATCTCTCATATCTTAATGCCAACACCTACTTGCAAAATTGAAACCAATTAAAGTGATATTCATACTCCCATGGTTTGAAAATCTAACTCGTGAGGGTTGTACAAATTTCATGTTAAAATCTAAAGATAGCAGTATTCATATCACCATGGTTTGAAAATCTAACCGGTGTTGGTTATGTTGGCAAGTTGACTCTCAGGGAGAATGTGACTTATTTTTTGTTGTCATTATGGCAACAAAGTCATATGAAGTTTTTTCAAGTAAAATTGTAAGACAAAATGGCTAAGTATAGAAGACAAAGAAGATCATAGATATGCAGTCGATCAGAGCACCAGTGCACGTGCGAAAGAATGAATCAAGACATGCGCGTTCACACATAATCTCTATGATATGTTTTTATGCTTACACTATACACGCATGGTATGGAATGTCAGTATAGACAAGTTACAGAAAGATCAAGTACACTAGCAGTTCAGAAGACAGAGTATGAAGCCGACTTCAGTTTTTTGATTAGCGTGTAATATTTTTTTTTGTAAAGGCTAAGTGCCTATGGTAATAAGTTTTTAATCATGTATTAAACATTATTGTAAACACACTTAAGCCAATTTTTTTGGAAGTATTGTGAATGTTGTTTTTGGGCTGACTAAGGTCTTGTTTATAGTCGCATCTATTCAGGCAATATAAGATGTCAAAGAAATATGCAGAAGAGAGATATAAAAGAACAATATAAGATGTCAGAATGAGATAAAGCTCTTGAAGAGTATAAGAGCATCAATGCATAACCAGAACTGATCAGACAAGTGTGTCACATACAACATTTCACTTTTTGGATATAGTGTATATCTATTATCAATGAGGTTGTAGCTTTCATCCTATTGAGCAGTGAGCTTCTTGGACAATGAGTCCTCACCCTTAATAGGGTTATTTGTAAAAAACTCCTAATAGGGTTAGACCCTTAACCATGTCATTGTACTTGTATTGTAAAGACTGCTCCTAACAGGGCAAAGGAACTTTAACAGGTTCATTAAACTAGCACAATATTTGTGGGTACTAATTCCCACCGGGGTTTTCCTCTGATCAAGGTTTCCTTGTAATCATATCATGTGTAATGTGTTATTGTATTAAGCTTCAAGTGATATATATTTAGTTTATGTTTAAAGTTGCTAAAATATAATAAATAGACAAACACTGATTCACCCCCCCTCTCAGTGTTTCTAACAATTGGTATCAGAGCTCTGGTCCTCTGAAAGGAAGTTTAACCACTTGAGGAGATCATGGATTCAGTGGAAGTGAAACATATGAAAAAAGAATCTTGAAGCAGCCCTTGAAGATCTTGATAGATCTGAAAATGAAAATGAGGAACTTAAACTAAAAGTTGATGACTCTCAAATGCTTATCAAGAAATTAAGGAAAGATCTGAAAGATTTCTCTACCAATGATTTGGGAAAAATGGTCAAGAAGATGAATGAAGAAAACATGTCTTTGAAAGATAAAATTGAAGATTGAATGAACAACTTATAGATAGCCTAATAGCCATTGAAGAAAATACCAAAGAGAGAAAACAATTAGATGATGAACTTATGCAAGCGAACTTAAAAATCCTAGAATTAGAAAACATCAAGAGAAAGATAGAATCTGAACTAACAGAAGCAAAAGACAAGATTGATAAACTACACACAAGTTCTGATCTAATTCAATCACAACTATATGCACAAAAGTTAAAAGGTGATACCACTGGTATGGGATACAGTGTAGCTCAAATTGAAATAAATTCAATACAAGAAAGAAAGAAACCAAAAGAGACATCCACTGAAGCAAAGAAGAATAAGAATATTGTAGAGGCTAAAACTGAACCACCTAAAGATGAACTCAAGCAAGTTAACATAACTTGTTATGCTTGTAACAAGCATGGACACTTGGCAAGAGATTGTAAAGAAGTAAGACCTTTTAATGGTTATTTCTACTCCTATAATAATTTTGGTCACAGGGCTATACATTGTAGAACAAATCAAAGAAATGGGTCACAACAAAACCAAAGAAACATGACTCAATACAATCAAAGAAATCAACCTCAAAGAAACCTTCAGAACATTACATGTTAGATATGTAATTACAATGGATACACAACCAAGTAGTGTAGCATAATGAATAACAACATCAGACCTCCTATCATTTGTCATTCATGTGGAAAAGTAGGACACATCTCAAGGTTTTGCGGGTCAAGAGCACAAAGACAAGAGAATCCTAAAAAGTCACTATTTGAAGAATCAGGAGAAGTTAAGTTTGTACAAGCCAAAATTGATTCAGATAAAATCTGGGTTGAAGTAAAGAAGGACAATGAAGAGAACAAGGTAGTAGATGCATCCTCAGTGGATGCACCTTCTACTTCTGGATAGTTGACCCTCATGGTCTTAGGGGGGGCTATTCTAGCTCTGAACCCCTGCGTGGCTGGTATACTCACCTCCGAGTATGCGCCTATGGATTCATGTATGTAATCATGAAATAAGGTTGTATGAATGTACACATTTCCCTTACTTCATTCAGAATAAAGTTTGAAATTCTCTCTGTAAACCGCTTTATGGCAAGAAGCATTAAATGCAATAATCTTTAATATAAACTGGTAAAAGATCTTTAAACCTCACTTTGCATTTGAGATTGAGCATTCAAAGAGAACTTGATCATTGAGCATAAAAACACTCCAGGTTAAGGAATTAGTTGGTTTGTGAATGGATTAAATATTGAAATGGAACCCTAGCAGTTGCGTCATTTCAGAATCACCATGAAACCCTACTTAATCAAGTTGCAAGTAAGTATGGCAACACCTGTTGTATTTGACATTGCTGAAAGAAAGTGATTTTTCTTTAAGAAGCATCCATTCAAGTCTATACTAGATGATGTTGAAGGAGCATTCTCTAAGACCCCGCTTGGAGTCGTACACGTAGAAGACATTCACGCTTATATATACTGTAAGAAGGAAACCATTGGGGACAACAACATATAAAATATTATGGCTTCAATGATGAAACCTAATTATTCATTCAAAAATGAATATGCACATCTTACTGACAACACTATTCTTGAGTATTCTAACGAGAAAGATTTCTATGAGCCAGAATGGGTTAAATGTTATGTATGTGGAGCCTAATCAAACTCAGGTTATTTCGGTGCGGTTTCCCACCATACTTATCTACAGGGGATTGGGGTAAGTGCCCCCAAGCTCGAAGTCAAGGGGTAGAGCCCCTTGCAGGGTCCTGGGGCAGCGGGTCAAGGGGCATAGGGTCGGCCATCAATTTTCTATTAGTCATAGTATTTTTTGCACTAATTAGGTTAAGTCAAAAATACTTATGAAAAAGAGCTTAGGGTTTGAGATTCATTGTATGAGGGATTTTAGTAGCTTCCTGTGACAGTATTGAGTTGCAAGTTTCAGATTGTAATCACTGGATAATAATAAAGACATTGGACTCACTGTTGGTGGGCGTAGCCCAGGGATTGGGTGAACCACGTTAAATTTTTGTGTTATTGTGTTCTCTTTTGTATGTTAATATTTGCATTTTTCTGCTTATTATTCTAACATTAAAATCCTACTGAGTAGGATACATGATGACCTTTATTGGATTGGTGAAGTTCCTGTCTGCATAACCTCAGACCTAATTCATGAAATGACTGGACTTCCTGAGACTGGACCAATTCTTCCCACTGGTAAGGATGTTAAAAATTACGTTGAACAAGTTTGCTTATCCAGAAGTGATAGGCACGGCATGACAGTTGATCCCATTGAGGCTGATGATATCAAATTGGTTACTATGATTCTAGGTTACAAGTTCCAGCACACAAGCAGACTGAATAGTGTATCTGTAGCTACTATACTGGCAATAATTAAGATGGTAAAGGATAATACTCAGTATAACCTATGTGAGATATTATGCACACAACTGATTGATAACATTAGAGCTTCAATCATGATAAGAGAAAAATATTTAGATTTGGTTCTTTGATCATCTATCTCTACTTCCACATTGTTGGTAAAGTTGCCAATCTTTACCTAGACATGAGTAAACCTACTATGTCTCAGATATCACTCAAGGTTACATCAGAAAGCAGTGTGAAGGATTCAATGGACATGGAGATCAAAATATTCAGGATCAAGATGCAGTAAAGGTTCAGAATACCAAAAAAGATAGTTGATAAGTACAAAGACACTATATACTTCATGGTAGAAACTGACTGTACTTTCATGAGGGCTTTTGAACCTGGAACCAAATGGATTCATCCACTTGGCTATTAAGTTGAAGAACATGTGTTGGAAGGATATGCACAAGTTCTTTTGTCTATGCCCAAAGATCCAAATGAACCAAGATGGGGAACATACAGAGAAAAGAAAAATTAAGTCAATTTTGTCTTATACAGTGCTGAAAACAAAAGGAAGGCATCAAGGATTACTTCAAATATCCTAAAATTTCATGGGGTTACACAAGAAGACCTAGACAGAGATAGGGAAACTAAGATTTCTAAAGAACTTGTTAAAACTCCTACAGAAGTGAAAATGAAAAAGTCTGATGATATGCCTAAGAAGAAGAAGAAATTTGATGAAGGTACATCTGCACCATCAATTGCCATTGATCTAGAATCCTCTCCACCTTCCATACCCAGTAAGTTAACCAGAAGGAAGAAGCAAGTTCCTACAAGTCATCCACCCTCTAGGACCACAAGGAGAAAGGTAAAGAACACTCAAGCCTCTCCTGAGGTAGGATTTAGACCTAGTCTAACAGTCCTAAAGAATAGAATTGTTAATGAAGGAAGACTAGAATCTATCAAGAATGTCTATGAAAAATACCAAGAGATAGACAAATCATAAATTCACTCTATGATCATCTCTCAAATGATTAAGTTCAAAAGGACAGTATTGGAACTTAAAATAGTCATACCAGACAAGGTATGGAACATACTTGATGTATTGAAAAGGAAAGCAATTGAAGAGGATATGAGGATAAGAGAAGAAACATTAGACAATCTTCTTCCAGTTTTCTCACATGATGAGAAAACCATTCTATTGGATCTAGTAAAGCCTCAGCTCAGAACTAAAACAAGAATTCTCCATATCATGAACAAAGAATATGAACTGGTTGATGAAGAGACTCAGAAAGCATTTGAGCGAGTATTTTTGGACAGACATATGTATCCATCAACAACACCTACAACAAAGGTAACTCCAGTTCCTCCCAAATAGGTTACAGAACCAATGATTCAAAATGCACCTAAGATAGGTCCACAGGTTTTAGTGCCCTCAGTTTCAATAGCTTCTAATAAAATCAAAGATTCAGGAGAAACTATTGTGATTGATGATATCAAGATATCCATGACCGCTTCTAAAAATGATATGGACAAAGTTGAAAAAGAATTTGTAAGCATTGAAGAGACAAAGGAGGTATGCACTAATGACACATCTTTACAGCAAGATGAAGTTACCTCTAAAGATTCAACAGATTTGAATAAAGAGGAAGACAATCAAACTAATGAGACACCAGTATTGGAGATCCCAGTAAAAAGTGAATGTATGGATACTAGTCATAATACTATATTCACCCCATCCATTCAACCATCAACTTCATTGTTGTCAAGTTTAACTCTTGACTCAGCAAGTCTAGATGCATGGGGAGAAGAAGACTTGATCAAGATTAGTTTCCTAGCCATGGAAAAAGCCAAAGGGAAACAAGTTATGAGAAACCCTCTCTTTTTGGAGTCAGTGAACATTCTGAATGACCTAGTTCCTAAAGACAAGAAAGTGGCTGAAATTCAGTCAGTTGATGATGTAGATAGCATCCTAACAAGCTTCAAAGCACACTTTACAAGTCTAGTAGACTCAACTACTAGAACTAAAGAGGAAGAGTATAAGAAGGAAAGATTGAATGAATTGGTAAAGAATTTTTCTTTAGATTTAAATTCATTAAAGATTGGTCAGACAATATTGAAAGAGTTGGCATCAAAAGGTAGAAAGGTAATAGCAAATTGCATGGACAGAGGCAAACTCACCTCTGAGCATATCAAAAAGATAGAAGAGGTAGATATCTTGGTTGATAACATAAGACAATCAGTTGAAACATCATCCCAAGACATAAACATCTTCAACAACATCTATCAAGGGAAGATAGACAAGATTGAAAAAGCTAAAATGGAGATCAGCAAGATAAGAATCAGGCAGACTCAACTGAGAAATGCACTTGTGCCCTCCTTAGCAGTTTTGAATGAGAACATCAAACAGATAGATGAAACCATTGTTACCTATGATCAAGGACCCATCATGGATCTGACAAAGATGGAAAATCTTACATATGTCCTATTCGCCCATCTACAAACAATTGATGCACTGAAGGCATTCTGGCAGCAAGAGATTAAGAATTTGCAGATAGCTTATCCAGATGTATATTCGGAGTAAGTACTCAAGGACTCAAAATTTTGACACCTTTGTCATTAATGTCAAAGGGGGAGTAATGTATATAAGGAGTATGTGTATATGTTAAGAAGTATGAATAGAAGAGGATGACATACAATTTTTTGGTGTTAGTCAAAGTTTGAGTAACTTGGCCACATTCCTTTGTTGCCATTAATGAAAAAGGGGGAGATTGTTGGCAAGTTGACTCTCAGGGAGAATGTGACTTATTTTGTGTTGTCATTATGGCAAAAAAGTCATATGAAGTTTTTTCAAGTAAACTTGTAAGAAAAAATGGCTAAGTATAGAAGATAGAGAAGATTAGAGATATGCAGTCGATCAGGGCACCAACGCACGTGCGATAGAACGAATCAAGACATGCATGTTCACACATAATCTCTATGATATGTTTTTATGCTTACACTATACATGCATGGTACGGAATGTCAGTACATACAAGTTATAGAAAGAACAAGTACACTAGCAGTTTAGAAAATAGAGTATGAAGCCGACTTCAGTTTTTTGATTAGCGTGTAATCTTTTGTTTTGTAAAGGCTAAGCGCCTATTGTAATAAGTTTGTAATCATGTATTAAACATTATTGTAAAAATTCTTAAGCCAATTTTTTTGGAAGCATTGTGAATGTTGTTTTTGGGCCGACTAAGGTCTTGTTTATAGTCGCGTCTATTCAGGCATGAACATATATAAATAACATGCAAAGTTGTATTAGAGTGTCTCGAAGAAATATGCAAAAAAGAGATATAAAAGAATAGTATAAGATGTTAGAATGAGATAAAGCTCTTGAAGAGTATAAGAGCATCAGCACATAACCGGAACTGATCAGACAAGTGTGTCACATACAACAGTTCACTTTTTCGATATAGTGTATATCTATTATCTAGGAGGTTGTAGCCTTCATCCTATTGAGCAGTGAGCTTCTTAGATAGTGAGTCCTCAACCCTAACAGGGTTATTTGTAAAAGACTCCTAACAGGGTCAGACCCTTAACCAGGTCATTGTACTTGCATTATAAAGACTGCTCCTAATAGGGCAAAGGAACTTTAACAGGTTCATTAAACTAGTGCAATATTTGTGGGTACTAATTCCCACCGGGGTTTTTCTCTGATCAAGGTTTCCCCGTAATCATATCATGTGTAATGTGTTCTTGTATTAAGCTTCAAGTGATATATATATTTGGTTTATGTTTAAATTTGCTGAAATATAATAAATAGACAAACACTGATTCACCCCCCCCCCTCCTCAGTGTTTCTAACAGGTTATACTTGCAAAAGGACCCATGAAAGCTCAATAATGAAACATAATGCATTCCTTTCAAAAGTGACAGTTAGTTGCATCCATATAGAGTAAATTTGCAAAAGGGATTTCCTTAGTTAGGAAGTGAGTTCGTCAAGGTTAACATCATCAAAATTTTCTTTTAAATTGAATATGTTGGATTTTAATAAAAAATATTGCATCTCATTATTAATTATTCATTAAGCTCATTAAAGAAACATTATCATTATTCATTGCATTGCATTCCATTGAATTCCATGGCATTGTATTTAAGTTTATTAAGAATTAAGAGCTAATCATTACACATTCATCCAATAAGTGCATTCATTCATTTAGAGGCATTTCATAAAGTTATCATTACATAATCATTCAAGTTAAGTGCATTTATCATTAAATCCATTACTCACATATCATTGCGTAAATAAAAGAATTAAGAGCATTAAGATAAAAGCATCATTATTCATTATGCATCCATCTAAAGTATGTCATAAATAAGACAATTCATTCACAACATGTAAAGTCAGTGCAAGTAAACCATATAAAAGTGCATCCATATATCGCCATAAACTAAAAGTCCAACATATGATGACATCATAAATAGAATATTAAATCACAAGTAGGAAATTATATCATAAGAGATGATCAAATGTTCATCAAATGTCTATAACCAAGGTACATATATCAAAACACCGATCAAATGTGATACAACATGGTACATAATCATAAAAACAAAAGTGGAATAACAAAATCTCAACTCGGGGCACCATCTGTACCACTTGTCCCATCTATCCCATCTATCCCATCTGCACCACTTGTACTATCTGGATCTAACTAAGGAGCTAGACTAGTAGTGGATACACTAAGCCTCTGTTCCATAGAAGTCATAAAACTATGTATCATGCTAGTGAAATGATCCATTTGGCTACTGGTCTCTGCCACACTAGCCTGTAAGGTCCTAACATCTTGAGTAAATGTCATTAGAATATGTGGAGCAACTAGAATTTGTGGTATTACTGGAACCTGTGGAACAACTAGAATTTGAGGAACCTGTCTAACCTGAGATATCTAGAGACCTGGATACTCTCTACCTCCTATGACCCCAAACTTCTAGTGCAACCTAAGGAGGAGCTCTTCCACCAGCTCTGCCACCAACTCTACCACCTCTCATCCTTATTGCTCCACCTCACATCCATACTCCTCCACCTCTCATCCTCACTCTACCACCACCTCTCTGAGGACCCATAGCCACACCACCTCCACCTGCTTCTTTCACCTAAACTCTTCTTCTGTGTGGTCGACCACCTCCATCATCATCATCATCATCATCATCATCATCATCATCATCATCATCATCATCATCACCATCATCATCATCATCATCTCAGCGCTCATTAATATCAGGAATAGGCTCAGCAAGATCTGTGTATCGAGGGAACTGATGTTGAATAAACCACTATGCATAATTGGCTATCATACTAACATTAACCACATGATCTCTCATGTACCAAGAAAGATGAGGCATACCAAATATATCATCATGAGAAAATCAGTAGTCTACTTGTGGTCCCCACATGGATATCTCTACCTGTACTCATGCATATAAAGTCAAACCCTGTGGTACTCCTTGGAATCAACCAAATTGTCGTAGAACTCACTGGAAGAAAAATATCTCAATGATCAAAGGATTCCTACCTGTCATCCATCGAGGCATAAACATGTAAGGTATCTCTAGATTATCCTCTTGCTAGGCCTCACATCTAAGGTATGGTCGCCACACAACCTGATCCATGTCATCTAGCATACGACACCGGTAATCCATCTTGCCTAGATGAGGCTGAAAATCACTCCCTCATACAGGTAACCATAAGTCTCTCTCTCTCTCTCTCTCTCTCTCTCTCTCTCTCTCTCTCTCACACACACACACACACACAAATGAGTCTAGTCACAGGAATGTGCTCCCATGTCCATAACTGTAGTATAACTACACCTGCAAAAAGTGCAGCACCCTGTCGATAAACAACATGGTGTAACTCATGGTATAGCTAGGAAAGAATACAAGATCCCCAATCAAATCTCTGAGGCTGCTTAATAATTTCCTCTAGAATCCTAGCCCATCCAACTGCAAATCCGTCACCTCGATGATCAGGGAGAAGGAATTCACCAATCAATGAACCTAATACTGCAGGAAGTCTAGGGAACGATATAAATTGAGCACATGGAATGCTCTCATCACCAATCGTCAGATCACCAAACACGTGTTTGCACACTGCGCCATCATAAACCTAATCATAGTAAACAAGATCACCCCATTTTGGAATCCTCATCAATCTATACACATCCTTGCGGGTGATCATCATCTCACCCATCGACAAATGAAAGGTATTATGGTCTGAGTGCCAACGCTCAACCATAGTGGTCAGTAAACCATGACTCATGTAGAATCGAGGCATCTCTAATAGAAAATACAACCCACATCGATCTATAACCCTCCGATCCTGGGGAGATAACTGATACACCATACCAAGCGGCCACAAAGGTAAACCATGAATGTATAATCTCCAGCCTTGAACCTATTTTGACATAAAGTAGAATCATATCAGTAATATCATTTAAATGAATCATAAAATTTTATCCTATCATCAAAATCACTTGCCTATAGAACATCAATTTTTTTTCCTAACTCTATATCGTGAGGATGGAAAACCATCAATTATCCTATCAGCTTATTAGGATGGACATCATACGACATTCATCAAAATGTTAACACTGACATCACAAACACTTGTTTTCAATCAATCTTTTGTATTTACTACCGATTCAAATTCATATTTTAATCCAGTTTGAAAGTTAAAAAAGTAGCCTATGCATCATTTTATCCTATTGTATGCGTGGTAAGGTGTACACATCATTTTATTTCATAGTACATGTTACTACACATATCATACACGTTAAAACAAGTTGTACATGCTTATAGTACACGCTACTCAGATCATCCTATGCGCTATAGGAAGCATCCTTTTATCTTAGGGTTTAGTGCTAATCAACTGATGGAGATGATGAAGACCGAGTGATAATAGGTATACATGTTTGTAGAAATGGTTAGATGAGTTTTTATTTTGTCATTGATGTCAAGCAATTGATTACTGATTTATATTGAGTTACCATGATATTATAAGTTGGAGAATTTCAATGGGTGACAAATACAGATTAGACAATGATAATGTAATGGTGATATAGTTGTTTTCTACTATATATTTGATGTTATCAAGTTAGTACATTTGATTGATTAATTCATAGATTGCAAAGAGTTAAGTTATGACTAGAAAGAGTAACTCTACCAAGCTAGACAGAGTTAGTCAGTATAGAGTTGTGTTAGTCAGTTTTAGTTATTGAGCATCGATAATGAGTTAGGCACCCAGAATAAGTTAGGCCACCAAGAAGTGAACAAAGATAGTTATCGAGTTGCAAGGCAAGTTACCAAGTACATGATATTGATTGAGAATGATGATAAGATCAAATTTAATACGAATCTATGATGATTTGGATGTTGATAAGGATAAAGGAAGTTTGTTAAAAGATCTAAGGCCGAGAAAATTCAATGAGAATATCTAAGGCCAAGATTAAGTGGTTAAACATGATTATTAAAGTTCCAAGGAAAATTTCAAGCTACAAGGTAAAAGTGAGTGGTTTATCAAGCTGAGATTTTTGAAGAAGATGACCGAACGACTGAGTGCAATTGAAGGAAAACCTAATCAAGGAGATTAAGAGGCAAAATTTTGTCTATATAAAGGATGAGAACTAATGAGAGAAGAGATGTTGGCGAGTTGAATTGAGAAGCATAAGAAGCTGAGGAACAGAGTTACCAAGCAGAGCCGAGAGGTAGAAAGTGAAAATTCTACAATCTAGAATAAAGATAAATGAAGTATATGATGCCAGTATTCATGTGAGCACAAAGGATCTGACCCAATAAAATGAAGTTGCTATATTTATAGATCAAATTTTATACTGTTGCTTATTAGCATTTCTAACAGAGAAAAGTCTCTTAACCGAGAGATTTAACAGTCCTATTTGTAGATCCTAGAAGTAGGTGACATTTCAAAAGATTGTTTAAAGACCTCTAACAAGGCCACTCCTAACAGGGTGAATATCTTAACAGATTTGAGGTAAATCCCCTAACAGGGTCACATCTAGAAAATGTGTTTGTAATCTTTAACATGATAAGTTCTTAATCGAGCGTACTTTAGAAGGGTACATTTTTATTGTGGGTCACAATTCCCACATAGGTTTTTCCCTTATTGGGTTTACTCATTAAATATGGTGTTAACTGAGTTTGAATGATTGATTTTCATATTATGAGATGTATGGTTGTTTAAGTTATTAATTTATTTGGTGAGTCAGTCATTACTATATTCATTTCTATCAAGTGAATCAGTGAGCTAAGTTTTAAGTATTAAAGTTTGATTTTGTCTGATTCACTCCCCCTCTCAGTGGACCAACAATTGGTATCAAAGATTGGTACTCTAAAGTGTTAAGTTTAAAAGGACTTCATTTTCTTGATAATGCATATGTTGCACGTACAAATGTACCTTTGACACTTGATGCAAAGACAGAAGCAAGAAGACACACAAGTCATGATTGAGATAGCTGCTACACTTACCGACTAGGAATATGATAAACTTGATGGATATACTACTGCAAGAAAATGTGGGATAAGATTATTTTAACCTATGGTGGAGATCAACATGTTTAGAAGGAAAAAGAAGAAAGTTTGAGAGGAAAATTTGATTCAATGAGAATGACAGAAGGATAAAAAGTAAGACAAGACATTAGTAGACTAAAGGATATTGTTAATTCTATCAGAGGAGTTGGTGGAACCATAATAGAAGAAGATGTAATGAGAAAAATGTTGAGACCCTGCTACCGAGTTATGCTATTCGAGTATCTGCTATACAAGAGTTGAGATCCATTCCTCAGATGAATGTTTCACTTGATGCTACTATTGGTAAGCTAATTGCATTTGAGATCAATGATTTTAATAATAGTATACCTACTACATCTAAGATTGAGTCTGCATTTAAGTCATCTTTGAATATTGGAAGATCTAAGGAATCTAGAGCTAGTGATGGATATGTGAGCAGTTCTAGTGAGAAATTTTACAGTTGTACAAGTGGTCTAAAAGATTTATATGCTGAAGATGAAGAGAATGAGAGAGAATTTGAAGCTTTGTTGGCTAGAAGGATACAAAGAGGCAAATGTAGATACTAAGGTAAGTTACCCTTGAAATATTTTAATTGCAACAAGATTGGTTATATTGCATCTAACTGCCCTGAGAAAGATAATGAGGAGAAGAAATATAACAGAGATAAGGACAAAAGAGAGAACATATTTAGGAGATTCAGAGACTACAAAAACAAAGGTAAGAAATCTTGTCATATTGCTAATGAAGACCTAAGTGATGATGATTTAGATGAAAATGATGGTGAATAAGTTGTGTATGTTGCTATTAAAGATGATTCTGATGGAGAAAATAAAGAACCAAGAGCCCTAATATCAAAAGTAAGTAAAAATGAAACATGGATTATAGATAGTGGTTGTTCACATCACATGAATGGTGAAACACTTAAGTTTATTTCCTTGGAGAAGCATGATGGAGGATTTGTTAGATTTGGTAATGATGCTCCATACCCTGTGAAAGGAAAAGGTTCTATAATTCCATTGAATAACACAAGGTGTGATGATATTTATTGGGTTGAAGGCTTAAAGTATAATATGTTGAGTGTTGCACAAATAAATAACACATGTAGCTGACTAGAATCTCAACATGGAAAGGTGAAAGTTTTTGATAAGGAGAGTATGATTGCTACTGGAGAACAATCTAAAGGTAATTTATTTATCTTGATACTTCTATGAAGAGTTTTCTGTTTGCTAAAGTTGAAGATGTTTGGTTATGGTGCAAAAGGCTTTGTCATGTTAATTTTGACAACTTAATCAAAGTGAGTAAAAATAATAGAGTCAGAGGACTACCGAGACTAGAGAAACCTAAAAAATGTTATGTGCAGAGAATGTCAAATGGGTAAGATGACTAAATCTAGTTTTTCAAGAAAGACGTATGTTACACAAGGAATTTTGGATTTAGTGCATACTAATTTATGTGGACCCATGAGGACTCAAAGTTACTATGGATACATATTTCATTTTATTTGTGGATGATTATTCTAGAATGATGTCTTTTATGTTTTTAAAAGAAAAATATGATGCATTTCAAATGTTTAAGTAGTACAAGGCTAGAGTTGAGAAAGAAATAGGAAGACAACTGAAATGTCTGAGATTTGATAGAGGAGGTGAGTTTACATCTGATGAGTTTACATTGTTTTGTAATGAAAATGGAATTAAGAGGCAGATTTTGGTTAATTATACAAGAAAGGAGGTACTTTTGATCTGCAAGTCTACACTGATGCAGATTGGGCTGGAAATATTGATGACAAGAAAAGTACTAGTGGAGGAGCATTCTTTCTAGGTGAAAGATTGGTCACATGGCTAAGTAAGAAGAAGAGTTGCATTTTATAGTATACTACCAAGGCAAAATATGTTGCTGCTGCCATGAATTGTGCAAACATTGTTTGGATCAAATAGCTACTTGAAGGTTGCAAGAGATTATCTCAGATCCTATAACTATTTTTTGTGACAACACAAGTGCTATCAATATATCAAAGAACCTAGTTATGCATTCTAAGACCAAGCACATTTCTATCAAGTATCACTACTTGAGAGAAAAAGTTTAAGAGAAGAATGTGATATTGGAGTATGTGAATTCAAAGGAACAACTGGCTGATAAATTTATAAAGCCACTACCGAAAGATTCTTTTGAGTATCTCAGAGGTAAATTAGGGGTTCTTCTCCCATCCAATATACACTAAGAGCATGAGGCATGCTGCATCAATTTTATATTTTATTGGAAAATAATTTTGAATTGATGTTAGTATGACACACTTTAGGTGATTCCTGAAGTTTTGTGGAGATTTCTATATGCAATGAATATTTGTACATGTAAGGTATAATCCACTACTGGAACAAGTTTTCAGGAGTATGAATTTTTGGCATTGTTGTCAAAGAGGGAGATTAGTCCATTGATGTATTTATCCATAAGGGAGATATTGATGAAAAAAAAGAGATTGAATTGCTACTATTAACTCATGAAGGAGAATCAAAATGTATGCTGCAGTATGTATCAGAAGATTTATCTAAGAGGGAGAACAGTTTGATGTTCAGAAAGAAAGGATTGAATCAGAAATAGAATGGTCAACTTAGAGGGAGTAATGACAAAGGTTGACAATATTGAGAGTTGCCATCATCAATTTATATAGTAATACTATAGTGTTGCCATCAATGCTAAAGTGGGAAATTTCTAATCAACTTATGGAGATTATGAAGACCGAGTGATAATAGGTATACATGTTTGTAGAAATGGTTAGACCAGTTTTTTATTTTTTCATTGATGTCAAGCAATTGATTACTGATTTATATTGAGTTACCATATCATAAGCTAGAGAATTTTTTGATTGCGGTAACTGCAAGTTTTGAAGGGGCCCTGAAACCCTTTAACATAGCAAAATAAAGATAGACAATCTAGCACTAAATGACAAAAATATGTCACAACAGCTGACAAAAACCAAAAAGGGCTTTACCCTAGATTATAAAGTGAAAAACATAACAAAAAAAAAGCAACACCCTAAACAGAAAGACTTCCAGCAAGATCGGTGTAAAAAACCTCCCAGCAACAGTCTTAGTCTAGAATTTTGACAAACTCTTCGACCTCCACCATCTGGTTCTGACATAAGTTGGAGAAGTTAAATGGGTGACAAATATATATCAAACAATGATAATGTAATGGCGATATAGTTGTTTACTACTATATATTTGATGTTATCAAGTCGGTACATTTGTTTGATTAAGTCAGAGATTACAAAGAGTTAAGTTATGACTAGAAAGAGTTACTCTACCGAGCTAGACAGAGTCAGTCAGTATAGAGTTGTGTTAGTTGATTTCAAATAACAAGCATCGAGAATGAGTTAGGCACCGAGAAATGAACGAAGATAGTTACCGAGTTGCAAGGAAAGTTACTGAGTACAAGATATTGATTGAGAATGATAATCCTAAAGGATCATATTTTTCATTAGTATACAAGGAAACAATTTTTTGACTGTCGGTGACATGATCACCAAGTGATAGCATTAAGTCAGACACAATGGTCACTGAAAATGTTAGTGCAAGAGGACGCCAAAAATAGACAAGTGCAATGATCACCGATAGATAGTTTATAGTGTAAACCGAGACCACAGTTTACAGAGTAAACCAAAAGATAGTTCAGAGACATCACCGAGCACAGACTATAGAGAATACCGAGCACTAGTCCACCAAGAGACAGTTTTATTTCTGAGAAATGTGGATCTGAGTTACACGTCAGATAAAACACTTCATTTTTATAATTAGCTTTATGCTTAGCTTTAAAACCATTTCTTGAGGAACAAGTAAAGCATATGTAATTGTTTTAATCAGTCTAACTGATTGTAAACATGCAAACTAGGAGATCAAGGTCAAGTTGTAAACCTTTGATCATAGAGTTTTTATTGTGAAGTGTGAAACCTAATTAGGTCAATACATGATATAAATAGATGTAGTAATTAATCAAAACATGATGATTGTATCTGCAGTAGACATCTAATGGATCAGATAGAGAGTTTCATGCAGAAGGAAACAAAAGACATAACTCAATTATGAAGAACAAGATTCAAGGATACCGAGAAAAATAGAGGTATTAATCAATCACTATAGGTGATACACATACAATTTGAACTTAAAGGATCTGTATTCAATAATTCAAGATTGCATACTATCAGGTCAACAAATATTTTGTACTACTCTCTAACAATTGTAGCAAATAGAAGAAATTATTTAAGAAGGTGGACTTAACAGTCTTTATGTAAATCTCTTAACCGAGTGCACAATAAACAATGTTGCTAAATCTCTTAACCGAATAGACCTAACCAGTCTAAGATGTTACTCCTAACAGGGTAAGATCATCAGAAGTGATCAAACTTGTAGCCTTAACCGACACCTTCCATTCTGCAGATAGTGAAGCTTTGTGGGTTTCATCCCCACCATAGTTTTTACCTTCTAACAAGGGTTTTCTGCATTACCAATTCTTGTGTCATGTGTAACTACTTTTCATGAATGTTTCTATGAATATTTACATGCAATTAAGTTTATGTTTTGATATTACATGCATAAGGTAGAAAATCAATATGGTCGGTAATGCAAGAATAGATTACTAAAGGTTAAAGTGATAAAAGTTTTAAGGGTACTGATTCACCCCTTCCCTCTCAGTACACACCATTCCATTATTCCAACAATTGGTATCAGAGATAGATCTCTTATTTGGAAAATTCTAAATCACTTCAGAGAAAATATCATACAATGGAGAGGTATAAGCTTGATAAGAATATTGAGAATCATAAATTGCAGATACAGATCTTCTATGAGCAATACAAACAAGCAAGAATCGAGATGAGAGAACTACTGGATGAAAGAAAAGTTATGGCATCTCGCTACAATGAATCAGACCATCATGAAGAGGAGATACTTGATTTATTTGAGTCATCGGGATCTACATCTTGCAATACATCTGACACATCAGAAGGAAGCATTACAAGTCTGAATGAAATCAATCAACATCTGACAAAACAAGTAAAAGTATTGCAAATCGTTCAAGAGACACAGATAGTAAGGATGATTGATGTTATGAATAATGCTAGACAAGATGAACAAGAAAGAACATTAGCTATTGATGACAGGAGGAAGATCACTGAGAAGCTACAAGAGAGAGAAACAAAGATACACAGACTTGTTAGTGTTTTTCCCAGACCTTGTTAAAGAAAAGGCTAATTAACGAGGACCAAACAATCCTCCTACAATTCAAGCTCAAAGGCTCAGGTGGGTGTACCTATTGGATTCACTTCTTTCAGTGAATCATGGGATGAATTCCTGCCCATCACACTAAATCTGAAAATCATTCACAACTCTTAAAATATAAAAGTAAATGTTGATTAAAATGATTTTTCTGCAATTCTGGTTTAAAACTAGTGCCTAATCCATCGGGTACAGAGTCAAATTGAACTATCATTCACAAAGATTCACAAATCAATATATTTGAAACCAGTAAAATGCCTTACAATTTACCTATTTCATCACAAATACATGATCATCAGATCCACATATCCTTGATATTCTCAAACATTATCCAAAGATATTTACTCCTTCCTTGAAGGAAACTAAGGAATAGTGTCACAATCCACCTTGTAGATGACAAACCAGAAATCCTTTACAAATATAGTTCATAAGAATTCCAAAAACACATAGAGACATCAAATGCTTGCAAAGAGGTTCCAAGTGATTTCATTAGTAAAACATTTCTTCCATCTGTACACATGACTAAATACTCTAAATCATAACACTGACTTAAAAAAAACTTGCATATTGGAACATACAAATCTTGAGCTAAACCCCCAGAAGTTGGAACCCCTTTACAATAGAGAAGACATAAGATATAGAGAAAGGGAAACAATTCCTGATCCTTTCTACATTCAACACTTGTCCTCCCTTCAAAATATCCAAAGATTTGATCTCTTCTTCAACTGTCTCCATGATACATCATCACTCTTTGCTCAAGAATAAGATTTGTTATGTCCTCTGGTAACCATCTGCCCTTCCTACAACTGAAAGCATGATTCATGTCTCAAAATCTCTTCAACTGGTGACATGTGGGCCTTTTGCATTTAAACTAAAATTTCTTGAATAGGTGGAGTCCTGCATCAAATCTGATCTCAAAATCAAAATCCTTGTTCTGCTAGCTTTCCATTGGTATATGACACTTATATGTCTGCACAAAATCTGACCATTCGTTGAAATCATTCTTTTGCTTGTGCATCATTTAAATTTATGAATTTTTTCAATATAGTCTAAACTATATCATTCTGCAATTTTAACTTTGACTTTATATTCTGCATAAATTATTTAACTCATTTTTTCCCTTTTCCTGTGCAAGTCTCCAGATTTTGCCAAGTGTCACCTCCTAGTTGGCTCTGAAAATCCACCTCTGCATAGCCTCTGCGAGAGTGCGACTAGCATTGATCGCTTTGTCGCAACACTTTTCTACTCCAATGCAAACCTTGCGCGAGTGCACGACTGGCTCTGTCGCACACTCACGAGTATCATTTGGTCATCTTTAAATCCTGCGTGACTTTGCGACTAGCTCGGTCGTGAGCTCGCACATCATTTTTGATCCACCAAAAACCTTGCGCGACTGGCTTGGTTGCACAGTCGTGATCCATTGATCGCCCTCCTCTGACGCAACTGAGCGACGACTCTGCCTCCTTGCTCCGTGAGTGCACGACTGAGAACGGTCGCGAGCCATTTTGCAACATTCTTTCTCGGGTGCGAGTGAACGATGATCTACCTCATGTCCACCATGTGTCCATCATGTCACCTACAAAATTTAGACGTCATCCGATTGGGAACGCACTTTATGAGCTCGCATGTGGAGAACCTCCTCTTCATCTTCAAAGTAATACTTGTGCCTTCTTTCTTATGAAGGCTTTATGTCTTGGCACCCAAAATATGGGAATCGCCACCTGCAAGAATTCCACCAACCATGGGGCCCACTAGTTGGCCTAATGTTTCTTATTCATATTAGAATACAAGCGCTATAACTTAAAAACATAAAAAATAACCGTCCACAAGCAATGTGGGACAATGCTTTATCAGTGAATTGTTAATCCTTTTACTTACACCTCTGCGTAAGGCTCTTTTGAGTATTGTATTTACCTTTTAATACACTTCAATTGACCCCATGCTACTGTGCGGCCCTTGAACTCTACACAACATTTGTTTAAGAGTCTTCAAACTTTGTCTTTACTTGCTATTTGTTGTGCAGATTCCTCTTTGTATTTCATGCTTGTGCTGGCTCTCTGGTTATTTCCATGCATAGCATGTGCCAATTGTATTGGCCTTGTATTTTTAAATTATCTAAGCCCCATTGCCTGCGTAGGAGTTCAATTTGCATGCTCACGCAGTCCTCCTCCATTTAACGTCAGATAAAAACATTTGACTGATTGAAAAGTTGTTTTTCCATAACACAATATCCATATCACTCTGTATTTGTCACCCTCTTTTCCATATAAATTAGAATAAGTTGCAGGTCGTGATTAACAAATCTGGGCAATTTTTTAGCTTCTCAGCACCCCAAAAACACTAAGAATATGGTTACAATAACCTCCCAAGCAAGGCAAGGGGTCTGGACATCCATTGGAATACAAAAATGATCATTTACAACTAGTATACAACCTCCAAATATTTCCCAAAATATCTGCACTCGAGAGATTAAAATTTGGACAATATTCCATGCATAGGCAGCCTACACATCAAAATATGTTCCAGACTGCTTCATTAATTCATAATTTTTGAGATCTTCCTATCAAATCTATTTTGTGTTTGGAAGTATTTCAATTTTCTGCTCCAAATATCTTTAAGACTTTTCAACAAATTAGTTTTGAGCAGCTCCAACAAAAATAACATCTCATGAGACCATATTTAATTGAAAATATTTTGTCAAGTAGTTTATTTGCCCTGTGTGCGCATCTACTCTGATCAGCATATTTGTATTTTGAAAACAAATCCATTTTGTGCATATTAGTTTTATCCTTGTATATGCTTCTACCATCTTGCATACTTTCCTAGCCGCGCATAAGCATCAACAAAGCCATTGTTCTTCAACTCTTTTCCAGGAACATTTTTGTGCAGATCTTCTAATCATTGTTGCCATTGGATTTTTAAAAATCTGTGCAATCTCCCCTTTGGCGTGGGATTTTAATATTTTTAAACATTGCACATTCATTTTCTTTGTAGTTTGTTTAGAATGCCCATGCGTGGGCTCCTCTGTATTCTGAGCAAACTTCTACCTTGATTTTCATTTCTATTTGGTAGTTCTTACGCATGGTTCAATACATATTGTGCAGGCTTGCCCTTTCATTTCCTATGCAGGGTCTCCACTTTTAAAAAAAAAAAACCTCGCAAAGCTTGCTAATCAATCTCCATTTTCATTTCTTATTTCAAATTGTATTTGTTTGAAGGTTTTTAAAATCCCTTAATTCAATCTTGTACAAGTCTCTTCTTTTCATTTCAGTGTAGCCTCTCTGTATTTTAGCATAGCCTTCTCTTCAAAACTCTTTTTCTTATTCTGCAGAAGAATACCATGTGTGGGTTTTTGAATGTATTTGTTTTGAATTTCTTGCAAACTTCAATCATTTCGTAGCCCCTTTGTTCTCTTTCATTTTCCAAGTATCACTATGTCACAAATTTTATTCAAAATTTGTCTACCACTTGGGCTCGGGCCCCATGATCCTCTAAGTCACTGCTGCCAATGGCCAAGTGGGTCCTGCATGCATAATCAATCCAGCCTTGGCTCCAAAAACCTTGCATGTCTTTTAGGCATTTTATTTGTTGAGATTTAGCATGCTTTAGCATCAATAATTGACTGAATCCAGATCGTGAAAAGGTCAAAAATGACCCTATTGTCCATTAGGAAATACATGCCAGGAGACTGTAAGACCGACCTTAAAAACTGGCGAAAATACCTGACTAGGCCCCAACGTCTGACAGGTAGACACTTTTCCATACAACCATCAGCCCTGCAGAACTACATCTCATAGATGTAACCAGGGTGTGAGATTTTAATCCTCGAACTTGCCACTTTTAAATTGTCCCAGAAAACAAGTTGTTAGAAAACAAGAAACACCATTTCATTTCAATCTGGCAAAAATACCAGTTGGGCACTTGGAGGGCTAAAACCGGGCATGATGGTACATTAAGATGCCCTTAGTATGATTTAGCAGTAGTTTAATCTGGAAATCAATGGGCAAAAAGATACAACATTTTGAAGACAGGTACTGAAGAAGGTACATTTATGAACATGTAGAAAATAGTGAAAATTTGACTTTGGAATTAGCTTCAAAAACTAGGCAAATGGATTGGTAGGGAGCCCAAAATGGAACTGGGAGGAGTATTTCATGATTATGACACAATGCAACAAGAATTAATTTCCTAGGTGCAAATGGGCTAGAATTATACGCTTGCGAAGTTGGCAAACAAAATTTTCTGGACAACTACATGTAGATTTTGTGGGAACTGCAAATGGAATAGGCTCAGAAAAGTATGCAAATGGATTTGTCATTGACGCAGATTGCACATGCTGGTAGTAAAACATGACTACATTACACTCAAACAAATAGATCACTCTGAGGATAAACATGGTGTCATTTATTCAACCCCAAAGTAGGCCTCCAAAATTTCCGCACTCAAATACCCTGTTAAAACAGCGAAAGTTACAAATGGAATGGCCTTGGGAAAAGGGTCAAATAGATTCATCAGGATCCATAAATGGATAGGGTCGAAGAAAAAATTGTCTAAAACATAGGGAAATCATTATTTTCTCTTCACCAATCATAGGGGACAAACTGTAAGGTCTCAAACTAGGCTATTTCAACTCTGCACTTTCACATTCAGAAAAACTGAATAAAATGCAAATGGAATGACTTTGGCAAACCTGTCATTCGAATTCATAGAGATCTGGAAATTTGCATAGAGGTTCACTTTCATGCCCACAACACCTCAGAATAATTCTTATGTTATGGGTCTTAATCCAGTCAAATATACAAGCAGTCAAAGTAGGTCACTTAGTGAGAACTGGAGAATGTGCAATATACAGATTTGGGTAAACGCCTCCAAATGGCTATCTCCAAAACATGTCCAAACTGAAATCTGAGAGCGGGAACCTATTAAATTTGCTAAATGATAGGTGGGGAACATGTCTCCCAAGTGTTTTTCCACAAAAATCATCAGGCATCTTTTTGCATGTGTTCAAACTAAGCCTTCTCCGCAACCTTTTAGGAAATTTTTTACTTAGTAACTCCAAATTTCTTCAAAATTTTGAGAGTACTAACAAGACCAACTGGACATCATCATAAGATCACCAATCAAATAGTTCTTATGAGTCATGATGCCAACCGAGTGAACATAGAACTCAATGAGAAATTGGAAGCTATTGGTGAGCTAAGAGAAGAAAATGAAAAACTAAAGCATGAAGTAAGGATTCAACAACAACATAATGACATGATCAAGAAATCTGAAGAGATCACAAAAATAATGGATGATTTTTTGAATGGGCAAAGGAGACTCAACAACAATACCGGCTTAGGGTATACCGAGCATGGAGAATCATGATACCAAACTGATCAAAAAGATGTCTACACAAATTCAAGGCCAAGGAAGCAGTCATGCAATCACTGTAGAAAACCAGGCCACACATCAAATGTTTGCAGGAGCAAAGCTAAAGGTATTCCTAAAACTACTTCTACATTCATAGGCAATTTCTAAACTGTAACAAGTATGGACACAAAGCACATGAATGTAGATCTAAGGTGAACAAACCAAAAAAGGAATCTTACATGGAAAAATATTGTTCTACTTGTAAAATTCTTGGGCACACATCTCTTGAATGTAGAAAAAATAAAAAGCAAGCATGGAAACCAAAAGAACAAGAAAATGCTCATCATCTGAGAAGAGTCGGTAACTCATATGTTTGGGGTTACAACACATGGGAAAATTGTACAACATATGGTAGATATGGACACATAGTTGCAAACTGCATGATAAAATGGATACGAAGGTCAAGGAACTAGACTAACTTTGGAATGACATGCTTACACTGTCATAGGGTCGGTCACCTAAGCAAAGACTGCAGAGATTGAGTGACAAAGACAAGCACTTTGGCTAATGGAAACACAATTGAATATATCAGAAGAATGAGAAATCAAATTTGGAGGAAATCTTCAAGAAAAGATGATGCTGGACTGAGCACTGCAATTGGTGACACCTTATCCAATGGATATGGTAATATCACCACCCCCACCTAAGAAAAAAAAGTGAGTACAGAACTGCACTATACAAAGCTATATTTTACATCAATTCGAATATTCATTGATAATATTCCAAACTAGCACGAATGAAGATGCACTATGGTGCTACTTGTTATGAATTTGTGAATTCAGTCCCGTCGGTAAATACATACCAAGCATCATCGGCATACATATGGAAAACAATCAAGTTGTCAATATAATTTGAGCACCGTCGGTAAGCACATAAAAGACAATGAAGTCTTCACTACACACCGAGCATCGTCGGTGAACATGTAAAAAGTGCAACTAAGTTTTCACTTACCCCGAGCATTACATTCTCATCGAGGATAAAGTTGGTATGATGCTCGAGCATCATTGTTACTGAGTGGTAGCTAAAGAATTAAATGCGCCACTTAGGTTATTTTCTATAAATAGGGAAACAATAGCTCCTTTCACTCACTATGCAAAAATTAGAATACATTAGAGCAACCAAAAGCAACAAGTTTGTAGAGTGATTACCAACAAATTCGATGTGATTCCAAACAGTTTTAGCATCTACAACAAAGTTCACGTAAGTAAAAAGACTTACCGAGCTTAGATTTCTTTATGGAGAAAGCCCTAATTTCAAGAACAATGGCGACCCCATCGCAAGTCACAAAGATCAAGAACCTAAAAGATAAAAAGGTCAATTTGATCAAGAACTCTACCTGTGAAGAGCCCAAGTATAAATTATGCCATGAGGTTGCTTCACAACCCGACAACCAAGGAGAATTCTTAAGTATACCTCCTAGGGTTTTTCTAGTTGAAGATGTCCGAGCATATATCCACAGCAAAGTTGCAGAAATCAGAGATCTTTAGGTTGAAGAAGCTTATATGAAGCTTTGCACAGATTAAAACCTAAAAGATGAACATAAGCACATAGACGTGAAAGGGTTAAAAAATGCCCTAATGTTTCTAAAAGAGTTTAAAACTGAGTGGATTTGGATAGTACTTAGAAGAGTACATGACAGGAAAATGTGGTTGGATGAACCGAAACCAATCACTAAGGATGTGATTCACACAGTAACCAGTTATCCAGTAACCGACAAGGCCAAAGCCCTAAAACATCCTTCTCGCCCCAAGATTGAAAAGATGACAGGTGCATATGGGATGGTAGAGGTTTAAAGGTTAATTCCATCACCGACCCAAAGATGAAGTTTGATGCATGTGTACTTGGATACAAGGTATTCCAAGCTAGTTGATTGAACAACATAGCATGTGGATCAGTTGACACTGCCTATAAGATTGTAAAGAAGGGATTAGAACTGGATTTATCTGAGCTTCTACTGAAGCAATTAGAGGAGAACATGAGTACTATTAGATCAGCCAGATCTAATTCATGTTAGTTCGGTTCACTCCTCATGTGTACATTTTTATACTTTCAAAACTTTTTCCCATCTATCGATAATGTTAATTGGGATACAACCCGACCAATAACAACAAAAATTAGTGAATATATTAACTCACTAGAGGACAAATTTACATCATTAATGGATGAATACTTCACTGCCTTCAAGGACAGAATGTAGAAAAGAATGAGGATACCTACACAACTGGTGGAACAATATAAGGATGACATATGTTTCATAGTCAATACCGACACCACTTTAATCAAACCAGTTGTACCTAGAACAACATGGTTGCCACCACTGGAATATGAGATAAACATAGATCAAGCCACAGAGGCTATTGAAGCCTTGCTAAATGAAGTAGTGGACAAATCATTGGTTAGATTTGGAACTTATAAAGAAGCTAAGGCTAGAATCAAAACTGGCCTATTAGTTAAGAAGATAGACCGAAAGAATAACAAAATGGCGAAAACACTTGAAAATAAACTTTTGGTAGATGATAAAGATTCGGAACAAGAAGTCACCAAGGGACAGTCACCCGTCGGTGAAGGTGAAAAAATGAGTGACTCCGAGTCAATTGAGTCAGATGCACCACCAACCAAGAAGGAAAAGGTTGCAATTGTGACAGCTACATCAAGAACAAGGAGTAAGATTACAAAAGATGCAGATTCATCACCTGTTAAGAAAGGTTCAATGAGGAATTATAAAAGAAATCCTCAAACTGGGCAACCAGCAAAGAGGCGAAGAAAGAGATATATCAGAGGAAGATAAGACAATGAAGATACTGAACAGGATGAGAAAGATCAAGGAATCCAAGCTGAAAAGCTAAAATTTCCTACAACAGTTGATGAATTTGCACAATCAATCACCGACACCGGGAGCATATCTCACCGAAAGATAAGACAATGGATAACCTTATCTCCCAAAGATTAGATTAAAATTGAAGAATCCATTATTAAGGCAATGAGTGCATACAATTATGTACCAATTCAATTCAATAAGAAAATGCCACAAGAGCTTAGTGACAGGATATCAACAAGGTGGACTTATGCCTTGCACACCGAGAAATAGATAAGGGAAAGATCCCTAGTCACACTAATGCCCCCCGAGTCAACAGTTGAAGAGATTGATGAAACAATAAAAGAGCATTCAAAGAAATTCTCAGCTAAAATGAAAGATTACAAAGTACTAGAGGGCCGACTACAAGATCTTGACAAAGAAAGCGATGAAACTTGGAATGAAATATTCAATGCCCCCAAGCAGGTACTGGCTCTTACTGAGAAGCCTCATTATGAAGAGAAACATACCACACCGAGCCTAGAGAACATGTTCATAAATGACACTGAGGATGTCAATCCAGTTGAATTAAAAATAGAAGCAAGTAAGGAAATGGATGACATACCTCATATTCTACAATCATTAGGGAATACAACATATGACACAATCAAAGATATAACTATAATAGATATCACTGGAGGTGATCCTGCAGATGAAGTAAAGGCAGATGAAGATGTCACTGTTACCACCAAGAAAACAAAGGAACAAGACACAAAAATGGATGTTGCACAAACAAATATACCAGGTGACATGCCATTATTGATACAAGCTATCAATATAATGATAGAAGCAAAGCATAAAACACTTGAGCCTAATGCAAACATACCCGAGGATAAAGGTGATGAAGAGAATAAAGATACAGGTGATGAACAAGGGAAACAAAAGGATACACAAGAGGACAAGAAAGATGCAAGTGGAGAGGAGAAATTGAGTGATGCCACTGATAAGAACACTGAAGGAGAAAAGGCTGCAAATACAGACAAGGTTGATATAGAGACGTCTACTACCAACTAACAGGTGAATACCAAGCAAAAATCCAAAGGCACCACACCTCCCACACATTCACAAGTTACAACAGACCAAGCAAAGGAACTTGCTATGGTACTTCATACACATGCTTCAACTACTCTTACAAAGAAGAAGAAGAAGATAAAATATCCAGTCACATTAGATGAGATAATTGGCATACCAAACTGTGATCCTAGAACATTGGATCCAGAGTCACTTACAAAGTATGGAGAGCTATGTAAAAGAAAGGCAATACATGACAAGCTCAACAAGGAGCACAAGAACTCCCAAGTCCTGGATACAACCAAAGAAATACAATTGCAGATTGTACCTGGCACCGAAATTGATCAAAATGCACCTATAATTGATCAATTAGCAATTCTCACCGATGCCATCACATCACAGAATGTAGATGCAGACAAGGTAATTGAATAATGTGTTGAGCAAAAGTGTCAATACAATCTTACAGAGAAGATCAGCCAAGAAGTGGCAGAAAATAAGGTAAAAATTTCTGAATTAGTTACTACAATGGAACCCATACTATCAGAATTAGTTAACCTAATTTAGAAGTTGTGCACAATAGAAAATTTCACTACCGAGAATAGTGAAAAGATAGCTGAAATAGATGAAGATCTTAAGGCTAGTGCACAAAGTCTCACAACCAAGGAGAATGCATTCAAATTGCATTATGAGAATATTGTAGAAGCAAAATGGTTGAGACTTGAACTTGAAAAAGAACAAAGCAGAATCAGAGATGAGGTAACCGAGTTGTAGGATATGTTACTCCCGAATCTCACACTGCTATTAAAACATATGACTTCGGAAAAAGCATTGATTGCCACCCCACAGATGTCTGTTACAGAGAACATATATGACATGCACACCAGACTCACCTTGGAATACATGAGCCTTGAGAACCTCAAAGAGAAATGGGAGAAGCTAATGGAGGACATTCAAAAATCCCATTCCCACATACTTGACAAAAAGTAAGTATTACACCTTTGTCATTATTTTCAAACAAATGGGGAAATGATATGATAAAGGGGGAAATGATAAGGTGAAAGGGGGAAATGATAAAAGGGGAAATACATGTATAAAGGAAAATGTATCAAAGAAAGAAACATGTACATACCGAGGCATGCACATAGGGGGAGTCATTTGACAAGGTAAAAACTTGGTGTATATACTGAACATTTCAGTTTTGCACATATAAGTTTTTGATACTACTGCCAAACGGGGATATTGATAATACTAAAAGATCATATTTGTCATTAGTATACAAGGAAATAATTTTTGGACTGTCAGTAACATGATCACCGAGTGACAACATTCAATCAGACACAATGGTCACCGAAACTGTTTGTGCACGAGGACACCAAAAATAGATAAGTGCAATGATCATCGACAGACATTTTACAGTGTAAACCGAGAGCACATTTTACAGAGTAAACCAAAAGATAGTTCGGAGACATCACCGAGCATAGACTATAGAGCATACCAAACACCAGTCTATCGAGAGACAATTTTATTTCTGAGAAATTTGGATTCGAGTTACATGTCAGATAAAACACTTCAGTTTTATAATTATCTTTATGCTTAGATTTAAAATCATTTCTTCAGGGACAAGTAAATCATATGTAATTGTTTTAATTAGTCTAACTGATTGTAAACATGAAAACTGGGAGATCAAGGTCAAGTTGTAAACCTTTGATCATAGAGTTTTTATTGTAAAGCGTGAAACCTAATTAGGTTAATAAATGGTATAAACAAATGTAGTAATCAATCAGAACATGATGATTGTAACCGCAACAAACATCTAATGGATCAGACAAAGAGTTTCATGAGGAAGGACACAAAAGATAGAACTCAGTTATGAAGAACAAGATTCAAGGCTACCGAGAAGAACAAAGGTATTAATAAATCACTATAGGTGATACACATACATTGTGAACCTAAAGGATCTGTATTCAACAATTCAAGATTGCATACTATCAGGTCAACAAGTATTTTTGACTACTCTCTAACAATTGTAGCAAATAGAAGAAATCCTTTACGAAGGTGGACTTAACAATCTTTATGTAAATCTCTTAACCGAGTGCACACTTAAGAGTGTTGCTAGATCTCTTAACCGAGTAGATCTAACTAGTCTAAAATGTTACTCCTAACAAGGTAAGATCATCAGAAGTGATCACACTTGTAGCCTTAACTGACACCTTCCATTCTACAGATAGTGAAGCTTTTTGGGTTGTATCCCCACCATAGTTTTTATCTTCTAACAAGGGTTTTTTGCGTTACCAATTCTTGTGTCATGTGTAACTACTTTTCATGAATGTTTCTATGAATGTTTACATGCAATTAAGTTTATGTTTTGATATTACATGCATAAGGTAGAAAATAAATATGGTCAGTAATGCAAGAACATATTACTAAAGGTTAAAGTGATAAAAGTTTTAAGGGTACTGATTCACCCCTCCCCTCTCAGTACACACCATTCCATTATTCCAACAGATAAGATCAAATTTAATATGAAGCTATGATGATCTAGATGTTGCTAAGGATAAATCAAGTTTTTAAAAATATCTACAAGTGATAAAATTCAATGAGAAGATCTAAGGCGAAGATTAAGTGGTTAAACTTGATTATTAAAGTTCTAAAAAAAGTTCAAGTTATGAGGTAAAAGTGAGTTGTTTTCCAAGCTGAGATTTGTGAAGACAATGATCGAATGATTAAGCACAATTGAAGGAAAACCTAATCAAGGATATTGTAAGATCTAAATTTGGAAGGGTTTGATGCCCTAGATCTCCTAAATAAGATTTGTATAATGAAGGGAAATCCTATGTCCAAATTCAGGATATTACGTTTAATTATATTGATCAAAAGGATGGAAAAGAGCATGTAAAGAATGAAGTGATAAGATGCCTACCTCATGACATAGCAGATCTAGAAAAACTCATTTTCTGAGTTTTGTAGACTATTTCTGGAGATGCTGACAGTTGATACCGAACCGGAACACGGAGACGGACAAAACCCAGAAATATTTTTCCGTTCCGATGTTGTCTTATGAAAAAGGTCGACCTTGTACCACTTTTGCCAACTCGATCTGCTCAACTCTGAAAGTGTCCCTGTTCACACAGTCTGAAAGAAATCTGAAAAGGGTATCCAGATCTAGCCTTGGATCTACAGTCCTGAACCTGTACCTGCAAGAAAAATATTTTTTTGTTTTTGGGGAGGGGTTTGCCTTGGTCAAAACCCAGTTTTGGAATTAACCTTTGAAATCAATAAAGTATGGAAAGCTAACAAGTAGTAGAATTGAATCTAATAGTGAAGCTATGATATTCAATAGGTATGCTAATGTAATTCAAATGTATGCCAATAT
>MU224706.1:136767-153817 GCA_018584345.1 Thuja plicata
TTACCCCTAGGAGAGGACCTATATTAAATATAATTTAGGAATCAACTGATTTGGAACCCGGAACAGCTGACTCGGAAGCGGGAATAAACTTTTTGTGAAGACCGACATCCCGAAAACCAAAAGTTCCTGGGATTTGGACCCTGGGACAGGGTCGAGGTTGGCCCTGTCCTAGGACAGGGCCAAGGTCAACCCTGTCCTAGGGTAGGGCCGATGTCGACCCTGTCCTAGGAGGTCAACCCTATCCCCAGATCCGAGGATCACAGGTCAGAGACCCAGAATGCAGAATTTAGGTCAGGAAATGGAGGTTAGAAAGGCAGGTCGGGGGGGAAGCCATGTCAAGTTTAGGAACCCATTTAGAGGCACTTGTCATGACCCCAAACCACTCACTCGGAAGGCTAAACCAGTCTCCTATGGAAGTGTTTCCATTTTCTGACCATACAGATATTAAGAGGCAAAAGTTTTTCCATATAAAGGATGAAAACTAATGAGAGAAGAGATGCTGACAAGTTGAATTGAGAAGCAGAAGAAGCTAAAGAATAGAGTTACCGAGCAGAGAAGAGAGGCAGAAAGTGCAAATTCTACAATCTAGAGTAGAGAAAAATGGAGTATGTGATGCTACTATTCATGTGAGCACAAAGGATTTGACCCAAGCAAAGGTGGTTGCTATATTTACAGATCAAAGTTTATACTATTATTTATTAGCATTTGTAATAGAGAAAAATCTCTTAACCAAGTGGATTTAATAGTCCTATTTGTAAATCCTAGAAGTAGATGACATTCCAAAAGAGTGTTTAAAGACCTCTAACAAGGCCACTCCTAATAGGGTGAAGACATTAACAGATATGAGGCGAATCCCCTAACAGGGTCACATCTAGAAAATGTGTTTGTAATCTTTAACATGATAAGTTCTTAACTGAGCATACTTTATAAGGGTACATTTTTATTGTGGGTCACAATTCCCACAGAGGTTTTTCCCTTATTGGGTTTCCTCGTTAAATATGGTTTTAACTGAGTTTGAATGATTGATTTGCATATTATGAGATGTATGGTTGTTTAAGTTATTAAGTTATTTGGTGAGTCAGTCATTACTGTATTCAGTTTCATAGAGTGAATCAGTGAGATAAGTTTTAAGTATTGAAGTTTGATTTTGTCTGAGTCAACCCCTCTTAGTGGACCAACATTTAGTATGTGCTACTTGATCTATAACATGTGCTAAAACAAACCTAGGGAAGACATTTATACACTTTATTTTGCGCTATTCTACACGCTAATTCAGTACTCGGATGGTTTAAAATAATAGCCTACATGTTATCTAATCCTACTCTACGTGTTATTTCATCAAAACAACAAAACCCTCATTTTCTAACGCCTAAATATTCAAAATTCTAGCTGTAAATCTACAAATTGATAAACGGGAAATGATTCAGACACTAATCGGAGGTCCGTAATCAATTGGACACTAAAATATACACCCTCATTTGAATCTATGCTCACAAATATGGATCACCATCACGATCAAGTCACCAAGAAATTCAGAGCTCAAGAAGGTAAAAAGTGAAAATGATTGATGAAAATGACCATTTTACTCCTATCTATACCTTTTTGACCTAAATGGGGGGTATTTTTACCATTTATTTTTATCAAAATGACTACATTTCATGATTAAGGTATCATTAATGTAAGTTCACATAAATTATTGGAAATCAAATCAAACTTGAGATTTGTCACGCATTTTTTATCAAAACAATTTTTATTTCATTTCTGAGGGGGCAAGATATCATCAGAGCAGGGACATCAAATTTTGAAATCATCATCAATGGAGTATCTCAATCAATTTTTTTTTTCAAATCATGGCATCATATCAAATATTTTTTCATCAAATCAGTTGTACCCGTGAATCATTCATCAAGATCAGATCAGACATTAGTTAATAAAAAATTAGACATTCTTTGAACCAACGCGCTTCACACATTGATTCAAAGAGGGGCATTTGTAGACACCTAATTTTGGTCAAGCAAAATTAAAAAAAGAGAAAAGTGAGAAATCAAATTCAAGATCATGAATTAATTGAAAATTAAAGCCATTGGATTAATTAAATAAAAAAGACTAAATAATTATGCAATTGATTTTGATCAATTAATTGTATAGTTTAAATCAAATTAAATCCAACCCATTCAATGGTAGACATGAATAAAATAAATAAATTATTAATTCTTATTATTCTCACCTACCACATGGGACAAAATCAAATAGACCAATAAGAGACAAGATTTGAACTCACATGGATCAAGGGAAAAATTGATTCTACATCACTCATCTTGAGGTGCATCTTGATCCTTCATTTTGTCTTCTTGTCTCAACATTTGAAACCAAGATTTTCTTTGACTCAACCTTTGAACAATCAACTCAACCCTTGGATAATCATGAGTCAACCTAACTCACTTGTAACTCCCCAACCTAATCTTGGAAATCCTATAAATAGAGGTGCATCTTAGAGCAAATGGATCCATTATCAAGAGCAACATTACTATAGGCAATTCATTTCATAAGCATAGTTTTCATTTGTAAATTTGCATTGTAGTGATCTTAATGGAGCAATTTTAGTATAATTGAGCTATGATAGGGTATAATTGCATCATACAAAGCTTAATTTATCATTTAGGACTGTCACTAATGGATGGTAATCTGAGAGCATTTAATTAGCTTTACTACATATGGAACCATGAGATGCTTCTTGATTTTAGTTTTATATAAATAGATTAATTGTTGTTTATTTCATGTTTGAATTGATATTAGTTGCAAACTAATCTCATGGAGGTATTTATTATACAAAAAAACATTTATGTATAAATACAAAGGTAAGTTGCTAAGGCAAAGGGTAAATGATGGCACCCCAGTCAATGAAGAGGACTTATTGAAACAATTACAGGCGGAGATGAAATTAGAGATGAGCACAATGATTCCCCATAAGGGGAGAAAACTAGTACAAGATGAAGGAATTATTATCTACCCTAGATGGGATATGAATTTTTCCATTTTCTTTAACAATTCTATAAGACAACAAGATCCAACAAAGAAAATACTGCCAAATGAGGTGGATAGAATATACATTGGCTCTAGATATGATCCTAAACAAAAAGATTTATTACAATAGGCACTGTATCCAAGGGACAAGAGGCCTATCCTTATAGATATTTATGAGGCTTTTGGTCATCTTATAACTCAAAGGTTGGAGAAATGGATGCCTAGATTACTGCAGAGCTAAATGTCAATGTGGCCAAGTTGAATCAAGGACAGTTGGAACAATTGATTCAAGAGAGAGAGACCTACAAAGTTAAATAGTAAAGCTTGGAGTAGGAGAACCAATGATTTTAGGAAAGAATAAGATGTATCAAAGAGATGGGAGATCCATCATATGATTATGAGCAATAATAGAGGGTAGTCTTGGCCCTACAAGATACTACTTCTTGGAGACTTTGAGTGGAAAAACTTGAAAATAAAGTAAAAGAAAAAGGTGAAACAATGTATGGACTTATGTCTGAATTAGTGAAACACAATTTTCATACAATGATGATGCAATACGATTACTTCTAGAGAACCTAATTAGGATCATTCAAAGTTCTTGAAGAACACAACCGATTAGGAGAAAGGCTAAAGGAAAATTGGCGCAAAAGACTCCTTATCTCTAGAAAGTCTCAAGAAAGGTGAGGACTTGCTTAAGTAGCACAAGGATTTGCACAAGGAATTGATGGAAGATACAAATTGGTTGGATAAGAAAGACATAGGTGAACTCCCTACTTTGATCAATATCGATGGTGGAACACTTCTCTCTTTGGAAGAATGGAATCATGAATTGAATAGGGATCTCCCACATGCCTTGGAAGATATAAAAGATGAAACACAGATGTTGCAAAGAATGAAGAGAATCATATACACATTCTACTAAACAGAATATGCAATGCTTCATCTATCCACCAATGTTACAACTTGTCATGAGTAATATTATATTGATCATATTGGGGCTGTCAACTTATTTCTCTTAAGACATTAAGATTAGTTGTTTTTAGGGAATAGTTTTTTGTTTAAGTTGTGTCTTTTCACCAATAGGCATGTTGTTTCAGGACTTTTATTCTTCCTTATATAAGGAAGTTATTTTTTAATCTCAAAATACAATATGGAATTCAATACATATGATATAGACATATAGTATAATAGATTCAATACTTTCTCTGCTATTATAGACTACACATATTTTGTTTTGAGTTCAGTTCTTTGTAGTTTTCAATTCAAGTAATTGGATGCTATTTCAGTTCTTATATATGAAATTATCTATGCTATATTTATTTAAGTATCAAATATATTTTGAATTATTTAAAAAATTTACATTCTTTATACAATTTGTCTGATTGGTCTTCTCAAGTAGGAGTTAAATTCAAGTGGATAAACTATGGTGGCATACTTAATGTTATCTTGTATAAATAATTAGATAGTTGATATATCTATACAAGCTATATATATATTTAAAAATTATCTTGAAACTTATACATTAAGATCTTAGGAGGAGGAGACTTTATTACCTAGAGAGAGAGAAGGCACTGATCTACATAATATTCAAACTTTATCAAACAAAATAATTAGGAGTAAACATATAGGATAGAATAAGTAGAATAATTAGAAACAAAGATAGAATTAGAAAAATTAGGAGAATAGGAAGAAGTAGGAGAATTAGATAAAGGTAGAAGAACCAAAAGTAGGAGATAAAGAAATCAAGAGATATGACTAGAAGATAATTATATGAAAAGTTGATCAACTAGGAAGAAAATTTAAAAGATATAATTTATAATTCTACTACAACAAATCATCAACCTTAGAAATATAGTTGGTGATCAGGTGTACCCACCTTGGTCTAGCAGAATCAGAAGTGTAGAGGAATTTGATAATCTTGTTCGTTGGCCAATTCAATTTTGAAACCCAATCATAGACCATGGAATAGTCTTATGGGTTCACAATTTTTTGATTTGGGAACCAACACATAACATTCACATCCATATAACCATATACATCATCTAAATCCATTAGTACTTATACATCTATCTAATGCATTATGCATCTATAAAATCATTGTATCACACACAATTAATTTTAATAACTTGGTTGCATTTTTTATATTATTAATGTGCTTGGGGTTTATTTTTAAAAACATGTATACGTTATGGCTCATATTTTATGAGTCATAATGTGTTTGGGTTATTTGAATGTTCAAATAACCCCAAAGCGATAATTGCATTTTTGAGTTTTTTTGGTGAGTGGCAACCTTTTCGTTCACCATCTTCATGCACATGCCCTAAATATACATCCAAATATTCTAAATCTGTATGCAAAAGATTACATAAACATACCATTAAGATGCCACATGATATGTTATGAAAAATCCTTAGAAGGAATATCCCATCCAAAAACAATCACAAACCCAATGTATTATTTCATGATAAAGATTACAATACACTTGCAAAGTCTCCATGTAAGATTGTTTGAATATCAAATCTTCTAATTGTACTTCATTTGAACAAATAAATAAAAATAATGTAACCACACATTTCAATTCATTCTTCCTCCTTGTATAAGAAACCTAAAATAGATATTAAATGAACCTTAATCATCAATTCAAAGTTTATGATAGTCAACCTCAATAGTTCCTCATGCTTACTTTTAAGAAACCAAGCTTGCACAAAACTAGTAGATGATATTACACAAAATATATGCCTCTAAACCCTCATTTATTATTTTATACTATATTTACCTTTATGTACAAAGTTTTCTTAAATTTTTGAATAAATGTTTTTAAAATGTGTAAATTGCATTAAATTTTTAGGCCAATATTGCGTACACAAACAATAAATTCTTAATAGTGTTTAACCTATTCAACATCCCCAGATTCCCTAGATACACCACAATTAAATATTATATCATAACTATGATGCAAGACATATAGTGCCTATTTTTTAAACAACCTTAAACATATATATTAAGGGATTTTAAGATTCAGACAACTTTAAAACATAAACACAAGTACAATCATAAGAAAGGTAACACATAAAAAATGCATGTTTTTTGTATAGTGTAAGAATGATCCAGAGTATGTCAACATTAAAAAAAAATATTGATGTCAAATTTCTAATCTTCTATTTCATATTGCAAGAGGGAAATAAGTTTTAATTTATTATGATAGAAACAAGGTAGCACACACAACTGAGAGGGGGGGTGAATGAGTTGTGTCCCAAATCTCAAAATGTTATCAATCTCTTAACCTTAAATCTCAGATCTGAATGATGAACGTCATTAAAACAAAGATAACAACACGTAAACCATCACATAACACCAAGATTTTTGACTTGGAAACCCAGTTAAGGGAAAATCCACGGTGGGGATAAAACCAACAAGATGATGTACTTTGTTAAAATAACTTTACCCATTTAAAGGTATTACAAGGGGAATGCACATGCATTCATGCACACTACCTAGAGATCGTTGCTCACATACAATAAGGGCTTCAACCCAAAGGAAGAATCACTGCCTTATAGTATTCTCAAAATACAATCCACAGTGGACAATAGTCCACAAATCATGAACTGAATGTTAGCATCTTCATTATTCCTATACAATTCCAATGAAGTAAATAATACATTAGATCTCTTCCTCAATTGCATATTCCACTCATACCTCTTCACATAGTCTCTCATACACCCATACAAACACTCTCACTACTTCGCAATTACAAGTTGATACATCTCTTTACACAATTCATCAACCATGATTCTTCAAGGTCAACCAAACACCTAATTAAAAATATTTAATCAAATACAATGAAATATTCAAAGCAATCAAAAGCATGTCAGATAAGACATAGAAATTATCCAAATCTTCATCCTTAAACATGCTACAACTCCAAAAATCACGCCTTGACATTCTCAACATGCTACACCACCATGTCGGCCAAGAACATGCAGAACACTAGCACGCATCAAGAAAATCACCAAATGTGATCACACCAATCAATGCGATCCAACAACACGAATAGAATGAGATCTACAAACATCAACAATCATCATGAAATGCCATAGTAACAACCAAAACAAATTTGTCCCAAAATTCAAAATCAACTATTCACTATTTATAAGGAACACCAATAAGAACCTCTGTCACACAAGAAAAATAGCTTGCGATCCTTCAAATCATAAACTAGACGAGCTGAGGACACATCCATGTCCTAAACACACCAGTTGGTTAGCAACCAGAAATATTGAGTAATTGATCCACACCGAACCAAAAATTCTAGCACTATCTTTTCCTGGACAACCAAAATACTAGTCTATGATCAAACATTTAAAGGTTACTCAAATCATAATGGCTGAGTCTTCACCGAAGACCAGATCACAAATAGTGAAAGAAGATTCACCACCTTTGAAGAAAGGTGTAGCCTTTGTCAATTGACATAAGTCAACTACAGACATCCCTGAAACCATCTGTACGTTTGCATTATCTGATCTTCAACACAATAGTCATACCGAACCAATCATCTCACTAAACATCTCAAGAACAACACAGGACACTATCTCAAATAGTAGAAAAATGTTGATATCAATGAAAAAACATCAATGTCAGCACATATGCTCATGATATTCCAACAATCTACCCCGTTGGCATTGATACAAACATATGATGTGTAAAAGAATCAATGCACACATAAATCATATCAACAATACCACCAACAACATCCACAATATTATCTTTCAGAGTCTCTCTAGAAAACTTTTCCCCCTAAGAATGATCTCACCTCATAAGCTGAATCACACTATTTTTCACATGAATATCTCTCCCCCTTTGAAATCAATAGAAAAGGCACATATATGCACACCAAATATTTCTTCCAAATGCATGACAAACTAATAAACTAGCTACTCCCCATGAGTAGTAGCCATCAAAACATCAATCCATATTAAAGATATCTATGTAAGAACACTGGACCAATGCATATCAATTCATTTTTAGCTCAGATTAGGAGGGTCAATCACCCCAAGCTTACCTCAGAGATACTCAAGTATCCTTTGGCAAGGGCTTCGTGAAAATATCTGCAATCTGCTCGTTAGTAGATACATACTCTACTCTGACTTCCTTCTCTTGGACCTTCTATCTCAAGAAATGATACTTGACAGATATATGATTTGTCTTTGAATGCAAAACTGGATTATTTGATATATTAATTGCACTTAAATGATCACAATAGATAACAATAGGCTCATCATATTCAATTCTGACATCCTTCAACATTTTCTTCAACCATACCACTTGTGTATAATTAATAGCAACAACAACATATTCTGCCTCCACAGTAGATTGAGAAATGCAATCTTTCGTTATGCTTGACCAAGAAACTAACCTTTCATCTAAGAAGTATGCACCTCCACTTGTACTCTTTATGTCATCAATATTACGTACCGAATCTGCATCAGTAAATGCACTCAATGAAAAATCATATTTAGGATACCACAAACCATAGTCAACTATCCCTTTCAAGTATCTGAATAATCTTTTAACAACAACATGTGATTCTTTAGGATTCGCTTGAAATATAGCAACAATGCAAACAACATTAACAATATCAGGTCCAGTATTTGTCAAGTACAATAATCCACTAACCATAGATCTATATCTTGTTTGATTTTCCTTAAGAGAATCATCATCCTTTGTCAATTTGGAACTGGTAAGCATATGAGTACAAACTAGTTTTGAATCTTCCATACCAAATGTATTCAACAACTCTTTCACATACTTGGATTGAGATATGAAAATTTCTTTTTCTTATTGTGTAATTTGTAGACCAAGAAAGAATTTCATCTCACCTATCATAGACATCTCAAAATATTTTTGCATCTCATTAGAAAATGATGATATCATCCACAAATACTTCAACAATTAAGATGTTAGCATGATCAATCTTAAAGTACAAGTTACTATCAACAATACCTTTATTAAAACCAAGCTTTAACAAATGCTTATCCAATCTTGCATACCACACTTTAGGGGCTTGTTTCAATCCATACAAATCTTTCTTCAATCGACAAAACCTGTCGCTTTGATAAGTTAATGGAAATTCATAAGGCTGCTCAACATAAACTTCTTCTTCCAACTCTCCATTCAAAAATGCAGATTTCACATCCATTTGATACACTCTGAAATCTTTGTAAGTAGCATATGCAAGAAACATTCTAACAACCTCAATTCTAGCAATGGGAGAAAAAGTTTCCTCAAAGTTAATACCTTCCATTTGTGAGTATCCCTTACAAACAAGTCTAATTTTATTCCAATCACTTCACCATCCTCATTCAATTTGTTTATGAATACCCATTCAGTTCCAATCACATTCTTGTTCAAAGGTCTAGGAACAAGAATCCATATTTTATTCTTTTCAATATGATCCAATTCTTCTTCCATAGCTTTAACCTAACTTTCATCTTTACATGCTTCATTAACATCCTTAGGTTCAATCTTAGAAATCAAACAAATCTCATCTCAATCTTTTGCTAACCTTCTCCAGCTAGTTTGAACACCTTTATTCATGTCACCAATAATCTAATTTTTAGAATGATTTATCCTTACATACCTTGGAGTCTTGGGATTTGCATTTGTACCCAACTCTTGTGTCTCCACTTCTTCCTCATTTGCAACTTCTTCATCTTGATCCTCTGAACCATTTTGATTTTGATTTTGAATCTGCACTTGCATTCCTTGATCGTCTTCCTCATCATTTGAATCATATCTACAAGATCTAGCTTGTTTGTGATAGCCTCCATCCACTTTGACATTTACACTTTCAACTATATTTCTCAACCTATTATTGTAACATTTGTATGCTTTGCTCTTTGTAGAATAACCAAGAAAGATACCTTCATCACATCTAGGATCAAATTTCCCTATATCTTCATCTCTTTTGATATATTATTTTCTTCCAAAAATTCTGAAATGATTCACAATAGGAACATGTGACCATACCATATCTCATAAGGAGTCTTACCAGTGCCTTGCTTGATTTGAACCCAGTTCAATGTATAGGTTGCAGTGCTAACCGCTTCTCTCCAATAGACTTGTGGTACATTTCCCTCAATCACCATTGTCCTTGCAATATCTATAATATTTATGTTTCTTCTCTCTGCAATACCATTTTTTGTGGGGTCCGCGGTGTAGACATTTGTTTCTTTATCCCATGCTCTTCACAAAATGCTTTAAATTCACTAGATGTAAATTCACCACCTATGTTAGATCTTAGATATCTCAACTTCATACCCGTCTCTATCTCAACCACAACATTAAAGATTTGGAATTTGTCAAAGGCCCCAAATTTCTCCTTTAAAAATGTAACCCACATCATCCTTGAATAATCATCAATAAATAATATGAAATATCTATCTCCATAATAACTTCTAGTTCTAGCAAGGCGGCACAAATTAGTATGCACAAGATCTAACAATCCACTTGAAGAATAAGCTTTTCTTTTGAAAGTAGACTTAGTTAGCTTACCTAATTGACAGTCCTTACACATCACATTAGCAAACTCCAACAATTTAGGTAAATCTCTCACTACTTTAGTAGTACTTATCCTCACAATGTTATCAAAGTTCACATGACAAAATATTTTGTGACATAACCAACTGTCATCAATTTGAGCAATCAGACATCTATTCTCTGCACTATTCAGATTGAAGACATAACCTTTGGACTTTGTACTTGATGCAATCTCAATACCTGATCTTCCCAAGATTCTACATTTGTCATTCTTGAATTCTAGATCATAACCTTTGCCAACAAGTTGTCCAACACTCAAGAGATTATGCTTTAGTCCTTCAACATATAAAACATCATTAGTATTATTCTTATCATCAAGTGTAATGGAACCTCTACCTCTGATCATACAAGGAGTGTCATCACCGAACCTAACAACAACACCATCATACCTTTCCAACTTCACAATTTTTCTCTTCTCTCCAGTCATAGTATGTGAACATTCGATGTCTATCACCCAGTCATCTTTCTTTTCAATATGTGCAGCTAGGGCTCTTTCCTCATTTATGAAGCTAGGATCCTCTTATTTCATAGCAATAAACACAATCTCATCTTCACTCTTTTCATATTCATCATCAGTCACCCCTTCATTAGTAGCATAATAGAACTTCTTATGATATCTGGGTGGAAATTTCCCAGGCTTATGCTTTGAGACTATTTCAGGACATCTTGAAGCAATATGACCTATCTTCTTACAAGAAAAATATTTTAAAGGTAACTTTCCTTCATACTTACCATCACATTTAGGCAATCTTTTGGCAATAAGGGCTTCAAGTTCCTCAAGTTTTCTCTCTTCTTCAATATCTTCTCATTCCTTTGCATATCTAGATATATTATTAGAAGAGCTTTCTCCATAATCATATCTCTGCTTATCTTTAGAAATAGTAGCTTTAAATGCAGTTTCACATTTAGGAAGGGAATCACCAAATTCACTCATCTCAAAGGCAAATAACTTACCAACTAGTGTGTCTCTTATTACACTTGTCACCGTCTAGATCTCTTCAATAGTTGTAACCTTGTGTTTGTAAGCAGGAGGCAAGGATGTAAGCACCTTAGAAACAATCTCATCCTCTACCAATAACGGGGGCTTCACTTAGTGAACCTGAATCATAGCATGTGTGTTCATGGCATACTAAAGAATCCCCCTATTTTCAAAAAAGATTGCCCCAAAATCCCTTTTTGTTACCTCTCTCCAATACACCTCCAATACCCCCCCACAACTATTTCCTATATAAACTCCCAACCCCATGCCAAGAAAACCCATGTACCCCATATTTAGGCATTATATTGCCCCCTTTTTTTTCCCATTTTAAACCCTCCAATATGAACGCACATGATAGTGTTTTGCCCCTTCAGTCAAGACCCTGTGCTACCAATGTTTCACCAACACATATAATTCCACAAACAAACTCATTCACCTTTTGTATGTAAGATGTGATATTCTCATCTTCGCTCATTTGCAATGATTCAAATTTCCCTTTCAAGCTCTGCAACTTTGCTTGTTTCACACATACATCTCCTTCATGTAAAGTCTCCAACTTTGTCCATACCTCATGTGTTGTTTCCAATTCCATAACATTTATGTATTTTGTATTAGACAGGGTGCTCAACAATGCTCCATTAGCTCTGATCTTGTATTCAAATTGCTTCTTCTCATTCACAGTAGCAATAGAAAGATCTGCGGGAGGATTGTAAGATTTCTCAGTGATATTCTAGTATTCTTCTCCAATGCATCTCAAGTGAGTCTTCATGCATCCTTTCCATATTTAATAGTTAGTGTCTTCAAATCTCAGACTATTCTTCTTAAAAGCTGCTATCCCAGATCTCCTCAAACGATCAAGCTTCCCAAAGAGGAATTAGCTCTGATACCAATTGATAGAAACAAGGCAGTGCACACAACTGAGAGGGGGGGTGAATCAATTGTTTTGCAAATCTCAAAACTTTATCAATCTCCTAATCTTAACTCATATCTGAATGATGAATATTAAAACAAAGATCAAAACACATCAACCGTCACATAACACCAAGATTTTTGACGTGGAAACCTGGTAAAGGGAAAAACCACAGTGAGAATCAAATCCACAAGACGATGTACTCTATTAAAATCACTTTACCTTGTTAAAAGGTATTACAAGGGGAATGCACATGCATTCAGGCACACTGCGTAGAGCCCACTACTCAAATACAATAAGGGCTTCAACCCAAAGGAAGGCTCACTGCCTTACAACAATCTCAAATTACTATCCACAGGGGACAACAATCCACAAATCATGAACTAATTGTTAGCATCTTCATTATGCCTATACAATTCTAACAACACATACATAACACATCAGATCTATGTCTCAATTGCAGATTTCACTCATACCTCTTTGCACAGTCTCTCATGCACCCATACACACACTCTCACTACTTCGCAATTAAAAATTGATACATCTCTTTATAAAATTCATCAACCTTAATTCCTCAAGGTCAACCAAACACCTAATTACAAATATTTAATCAAATACAATGAAATCTTCAAAATGATCCAAAGCATGTCATCTAAGACATAGCAATGATCCAAATCTTCATCCTCAAACATGCTACAACTCCAAAAATCATGCCTCGACATTGACAACACACTACACCATCATGTTGGCCAAGAACATGAAGAACACTAGCACGCCTCAAGAAAATCACAAAATGCAATCACACCAATCAATGCAATCTAACAACGAATAGAACGCGATCTAGAAACATCAACAAGCACTGTGAAATGCTACAATAACAACCAAAACAACTCTGTCTCAGAATTCAACATCGATTCTGCACTGTTTATCAGGAACACCAACAAGAACCTTTGTCACACAAAAAAAATAGCTTGTAATCTTTCAAATCATGAACTAGACGAGCTGAGGACACACATCTGTGTCCTAAACACACCACTAGGTGAGTAACCAGAAATATTGAGTAATCGATCCACACCGAACCAAAAACTATAACATTGTCTCTTTCTAAACAACCAAAATACCAGTATCTGATCAAACATTCATAGCTCACTCAAATCATAATGCCAACCTCTGTAAATTGACATAAGTCAATTACAGACATCCCTAAAACCATTTGCACATTCACAACATTTGATCTTCAACACAGTAGTCATACCAAACCAATCATCTCACTGAATATATTAGGAACAACACAGGAACAGTGTCTCAAACAGTAGAAATATGTTGACATCAATGACAAAACACCAATGTCAACACATATATGCATGATATTCCAACATATTATACAATACAATTTTAATCAATAATTTATTAAAAGGAATGATAAAGTATTTGTTTATGTTTTTAATGTCTAATTTAAAGATTTTTCTAAACACTCATTATCTTTAATAACCCTCAACATTGTTATACAATATGGATCAACTAGAATTCAAACATAAGACTTCATATGTACATGTTGTGACACACTATAACTAGGATTTTTTTTATTTAATAAAACTATTTAATAGCTCCTTAATGATCCATTTTTCTAATTAAGCTACATTTTAGCGTAAAAGGCTCGACAGGTCCTCATGCTGCTATTTAGCTTACTTTTGCTAGCAACAACCGCTCAAATTTTTGTGAAACACCTTGTGAAGCCGGTGGCCCCATGAATGGTAATGTTTGCTACTTGTTTTCAAAGCAGCCTCATAATATTACTTTTTCAATTAAAATTTTAATCATATTTCTTGCAAATATATTTGAAAACAAAATTATAAGCAAATAAACAGAAGATGAAATAAAGAACATGAGGTTAGTTTGACTTTACCTCCATACCATTTTCTATAGACCAACTAGAACTCAAATTTAAAACATGCATGTTGACACACTGTACTACTACACTATATTCACCATCTTTAACAAAACTGTTACTAAAAAACTTCTTACTTTTATTCAAGTTTGATTCATTTATCCCATACCCCTTTTATGCCACATTTTGATGCTTACAAATTTTTATTTAATTCCATTCAAAAATAATAACATAATCATGGAATCATCATATAACTTCACATTGCAACCATATTTAAAATGTATAATAACATAATCATGGAATCATCATTTAACTTCACATTGCAACCATATTAAAAATGTAATTGCATGCTAAATAATTTTCTTTTGTAAAAAGAATGCAGAAGAAACCATCATTGAAATAAACAATACAAAATCAACAATGAAAATAAAATGCCTGGATCACTTATTTTTCAAATTAGAAACCTTGATTCTCTACTTGTTTTTTAAGGAATTAGAAACCTTAATTCTCTATCAAATAACTAGATCACGTGTTCTTATATTAGAAACCTTAATTGTTTATAAGATGACTAGATCAATAATTTCTTGATAGAAACTTCAGTTCTGTATAAAATCACTGTCCCATAGATCGCCCCCAACGTAAAAATTATATTCTATTCGCCGTGATCAAGGAAGGAGTCGATTAAAGTGAATACGGGCTGGTCGACATTATTGTCAACAACTCTATAAATATAAGAGAGTGGTAATATCTCAGGTCCTTCATAGATTCTGGAGTCGCGAAATAAAATTATTTCATTTCAAGAACAGAATTTCTAAAAGGAACACAGGTGACATACCCGGAATTCCATTTGTCAAAGCGGTCATTTTAGGCAAATCCCAGATCGAAATATGTACCCTCACTATGAATGGATGGATTATTCATATTCATGGTGTTCAAGAGTCCGAACAGATAGCTTGAAGTTGCCTTCAAGTTCTAATATTGCATCTGGTATTGTGAATCTTGAATAAAAAGCTGGTAGCTTGGAATAAATATTAATATATTGTCAATTTTATTAAAATTCTTTCTAATAAATTGTAACTATTTCCTTATATATTATAAATACATTTTAATAGATATTTTGTATATTTTTGATGCTTTTTATTTCAGTTATGAATCTAGATAAAGAAAATGTTAATCCTGAAAAAAAAGCTAGCAGTTTGATTAATCCTAATTTCATGAAATAAACAGTATATATTGCCAACCTTCAAACTGTTTTCATACTGAAATTAGGCTTTAGCTCATTCAAAAAAAAATCCTAATTACAAAAAAAAATCCTAATTACGTGGAATAAACCTTTCAAACTATTTTCATATTAAAAATAGCTCTTTGGAATTTTCATTGGAGAAAAAAATGATCCTACTTTCATGGAATAAAGAGCTATATTGCCAACCTTCAAACTGTTTTGATACTAAAATTAGCTCATTAGAAAAAAAAACGGTTTTGGGAAAAGATATAAATATGCTTCCTATATTTGTAGACATCTAAACTAAAGATCAAATGAAATCAATTTTCGTTCATAATATAACTCAGATTCCATTTTTATATCTACTAATATTTATCATCGAATTACTTGTTATCATTCCAGAGACAGGCAACATGCCCTTACAACTCATGTCACATTTGTAAGCAGTTTGATAGGCGAGGAGGTGAGAAGAATGTGCAAGCACCGCAGTTAAGTGTTCACGCAATCTTATCTACTAAGGTGCGACGTTGTAATGCATTCAAATAGCAGACAAGATTTGAAATGATCTTTCACCCAATTGTTCATGACCATGAGATGCACTAAACCATTGGCTCCATATGGAAAAGCAACATATTTAGATTGGAAGGCTAAGAAAAATACCATTATCTGCACAGGGCTCCCAAACGACCTAAATCCCACCAATATTCAGAACCCACATTACAAACACAACAATACCAAGGTGGTCAGATCAATTTCTTCCTGTTGACAAGAAATCCTCCAAAGATGTAGAGAAAAGCCTCATTTCCACCTTGATGTACGCCAATTAAAAGGTGGAGATACAATTTACAAATGGAGCTTCAACTAAAATAGCAGAGAAGATTTTTCCACCTATTAACAGATATACCAATATATGAACAGAGTTCCCAAATGATCTACCAATGCTCAGAACCCCTGGTTACTAACACACTAATACCAAGGCGGTCAGATGGATTTCTTCCTCTTCTTTGTATCTCTTCCAAAGATATATAGAAGAAATTCATATCAACCTTGATGGAGACCACACTGGTTTCTCCCAAATTAAGCTAGCCTTATACTCAAAACTCACACCACTATGCATCTCTACCTCAACACCAATCAAATTTCTAAAGAGTGGATGGAGTCACAACATATGAAATGCCTTACTAGATAAATTGGCTCATTAGTTCTCTGGAATTGGTCCAAGATCCTAGAAGGCCTTGGATAAAGTAGCTCAAAACCTCTGAGAAAAGGGTCTGAGATCCACTTCTTGGGTCCAAGCACTTCGATCCTGGATATGCAGCTGCCAGTACGTCTGAGCTATGGCATCTGGGTTCAAAACATGCTCCTGAAATTCATTGGCCTCCTTAGGCCTGACATTCATGACAATTCCCATTAATACAAACCTTCAATTCC
>MU224706.1:167789-199163 GCA_018584345.1 Thuja plicata
ATATATATATATATATATATATATATATATATATATATATATATATATATATTCCTTGCTTCTTCTTTTTTTGCAAATATTTATTTTATGGTTTTTTATTCTTGTGTATTTAGTCATATAAATTATTAGGTTCATATTTTTTATACTTTCTTTTATATTTACTATTCTTTCATTTATTTATGCATATTTAGTGTACACTTTTTACATTTATTTATAATATGTTGTACATTCTTGTCTATAAATTATTAGTACACATAATTTTCACATTCATTTATATTAATTTTTTACATATTTATTATTTTTACATATTTATTTATTTATTATTAATATTATACATTCTTTTATATAAATATTTTACATATTTATTTTAAATTATTTTTATATTTTCTTTTATTTTCTTGAGTTTGTTTCTTTTGGATTTATCTTTGTATGCTTGCTTATTTGTATAGTTTTTTGCTTTCATATATTACATGTAATTTATAGGCTATTTCTTTTGTTTCATATGTTATGTTCTTGTATATTTAATTATTAGGGACATGTTTATACTGTACATTCCTTTAGTATATAGATTTTATGCATTCTTTTATATAAATTATTAGGTTGTCTAAATTATACTTTCTTTTATTTAAATATTTTATATATTTATTTATTTATTATTGATTTTTAACATTGTTTGGCATTCTTATGTTTGTTCTTTAGGATTTATTTTCATATGCTTGCTTATTTTTATTTATATCCGCTTTCTTATATTGTATATAATTCATAGGCTAATTCTTTTGTTTCTTAATATTTATTTCTTGTTTTTCATCTCTCTCTCTCTCTACATATATATAGTTTTATTTATCTTTGGTTATTTTGTGTTCTTGTTTCCTTGGTTTTTTGTGTATTTTTTTTTATGGGTTGTGTTAGATTTTGGATTCGATTTATTGTGTTTTTATTCTTATTATTTTCTGTGGGCTTTTCTTTCAATTTCTTTGTGCTCTTTGGGGTCTTGTCAACCTTGGGTTTCATGTGTTCTCCCTTTTTCCTCCTTACCAATTTCCCCCTCTTCTTATTCCTTTTTAGGTCTACAATCCATAATTTTTATGTCCCTTATGTTCTCTTACATCCTGATCATGTAGTGTGATCTGAAACGTTGATGAATTTTTTTTTTACACAATCAAATCCATAAATGGTTGTGAAAATCTGATAGCTTTGAAATATAAATAATTTTTTTCATATATTTTTGTTATGAATATTTTTTTACACAATCAAATCTAGTAGCCCTGAAATACAAATAATCTTTTTCGTATTTTTTTATGTTTATGTATTTGCATGCATATAAGTAACTACTTCACTATTAAAAAAAGTTAAAACTAATTCTTGAGTTGACAAACAACATATCATCATTTTTTTTCAATTTATATTCAAGTAATTCAAATAGTTACAAATTATTTTTACTATCCCTAATCAATGAGTTTTCAAAAAATCAAATTTTGGACGATATATAAGATTAATTGATGATATATAAGTCTTAATAAACAATCAAATAAAATTAGTACTAATTTTAAATTTTATTAGAATTTAAGTATAAATAAAATATATAAATAGTTATGGTGAAACCGTATTAACATTAATAAGAAAAGTAAACTAATTATCATTAGTAATAAATAAAATGCTAGTAGGGCTAGAGAACAATTACTAATAATTATAGTGTTAATTTTAAGTATCATATGTAAAATTAAGACATAATTTAAATAAAAAATTTAATTTAAATTTTTTGTTCATTTAATAAATATTTTGTGTATTTCTAACATTCAACTTTATTAATAAAATAATAAATATTGTAAATTAAAAAATAAAACTAAATATAATGTAATTTAAAATTGTATGAATTGTATTATAAAATATAATATAATATAATATAGTTTTAAAATATTATTATATTATAATAGAAAACATATTAATATTTAAGTAATTTTTTCCTACACAACTATATATTTTATTTTTAAAAAAACTATTAATTAAATAAAATATATAATAATAAAAAGTAAATTAAAACGTAAACTAAAAGGGCATATGGAATATAAGCACCATCAAAATCTAATTCAAAGTTAATCCCAATCGAGGAATAAACAAAAGTATAAATATCATGAATTAATTGGAGGAAACATGTTATCAATAGTGCGGAGTAAAACTGTTACGAAACCCTGCTTCACTATTAAAAAAAATTAAAACTAATTCTTGAGTTGACAAACAACATATCCTCATTTTTTTTTTCAATTTATATTCAGGTAATTCAAATAGTTACAAATTATTTTTATTATCCCTAATCAATGAGTTTTCAAATAAATCAAATTTTGGACGATATATAAGATTAATGGATGATAAGTCTTAATAAACAATCAAATAAAATTAATACTAATTTTAAATTTTATTAGAATTTAAGTATAAATAAAATATATAAATAGTTATGGTGAAACCATATTAACATTAATAAGAAAAGTAAACTAATTATCATTACTAATAAATAAAATGCTAGTAGGGCTCGAGAACAATTACTAATAATTATATTGAGCTGAATTTCTGGTTTTTGATTGTGTGTGTTTTTTAAGCATCAAAAACCAGAAATTCAGCTCTATATTCAATGGATTGTGGAAATCTGATCGATTTAAATAATTATATTGTTAATTTTAAATATCATATATAAAATTAAGACATAATTTAAATAAAAAAATTAATTAAATTGGGTAATTAGTAAGCAAGTACAGAGAAACTCAGATTATGAGGAACAGAGGGATATGGGTGAGTTAGTGGGGGTACATGAATCAGTGACATGCCCTCTTGTTGGAACTGAAGCTGGTACTTACAAGGAATTTAGCAAGGATTTGGTACACCAAGCTATTTTACCTCAAGCATCTTTGAATTTCACTTGTCAGTTGGCAGAGTTTCAGTGTGAGGGGGATCATTCTGGAGGGGAGGGCAATGATCAAAATAATGATGTGTATCAGGAAGTTGGACTTGTAGAGGATAGGCTTGGAGATAAGGGAGGAGCTGGAGTTGAAGAAAAGGACTCGACATATGGCCATAGCCTGGCTTATGTATCAGATAGTCCCTTCTATTGAGTCACTAATAGACAAAAAATTTTGGAAACCTTTCAACAAAAGTTTGCTTATGAGGAACAAGGACCATTTTGTAAAGAAATTCATTATTCCTCATTCCAGCAAGCAGATCACTATATGGAAGGCGATATACAAATGGTTCATTGTGAGGGGGACTATTCTGTGGAGGAGGACAATGACCAAAATAATGATGTGTATCATGATGTTGGGCTTAAAGGGGATAGGAGTGGAGATGGCGTTGATGAAGAGGAAGCGGATATGGTCAACACCTAGATTATGAGCTAGATAGTCCTTTGTTTGTAGAAACAGTTAGACACAAGCCTGATTTTGAGGATCAGGGATCCGCTCTTAAACAAATTCAAAATTTATCAAATCAGAAAATAGTTCCATACATACCTATGACTAATTTTCCTCTTTGTGGATCTTCATATGAGGAAGGAGATAGACAAAAAATCTTCGAAACACCCCAGCACAAGTCTTCCTATGAGGAATGGGGTCCTCCTCTTAAAGAAATTCAAAATCCTTCTAATCAACAACCTGAACAGTGTCCATCAACGGCTAATTTTGTTTCTTCTTTTAAGTGTGGATCTGTAGATAAGGAATGAGAGAAACAAAATGAGGTACGAGATCAAAGGAGTGAATTTTTCATTGAAGATTTAAGTGCACATGGTATGTCTGAAGCAAATTTGGAAGGACTTGTCGATAATCTAATATTTGATGTAACAGATAAAAAGTTTGACATTATTCCTAGAGAAGAGGAGGCAGACTATGATAGAATTATGGGTATTCAGAAAGAGGAGAATAAGTTAGTTGCAACAGGGCAGAAGATTGATGTTGAGCCATCAAAGCTAAAGACATGCTCCATTTTACAGTCAGATGCAGACATGGCTTGTATCAAGATCTGTTCAGTATCTAAGAGACCCAAAGGACATCCTCCTAAAGCTAGGAAAATAGAAGAAGTGGCTGCAGGGGTCCAACTTACCCTATCTTTTGGTAATTCTTCTCAGAAATCCAAGGATGAGGCTATCGCTTTAATAGCCAAACAAGTAAAGAAGGGTAGGAGAGTGAATTTCTCTCCAAAGGAAGAATGGAGACCATATCCTAGAATGTTAGAGGTATTAATGCCTCTAACAAAGCTCGTCTTATCAAGGACCAAATCTTGGTAAGCGGTGCTGACATAGCCCTTTTACAAGAAACCAAATTGTCTAAGGAGAATGGGGATAAATTGTTTGGCTCATGGAAGGGTTGGGCCTCCCTTCATGTTCCATCCATTGGCACCTCCGGAGGCTTGGCTATCTTATGGAGACCTGATAAGTGTAAGGTAGAGTTAGTGAATTCAAATGCAAATTGGTTGTTGGTTGAGGTATCAGTGCTTTCTCTCTCCTTTTTCCTTCTAAATGTGTATGATCCAGTTTTGATATTCAACAAACAGAGATTATGGGGACTATTATCAACAATTTTAGCAAATTTAGAAGGCTCAAGATCTAAAGTAATCATGGGTGGGGATTTTAATGCAATATTGGGAGAAGTGGATAAGGTGGGAGGTTATGCCCCCTCCCCCAAAGTTACAAAAGACTTTAGAAATTTCATGGAAGGAAATGCATTATTAGATTGTGTTCCCAATAATGCTAAAATTAATTGGACAAACAATAGAAAAGGGGCTCAATTTGTAGGTGCAAGACTAGATAGATTTATGCTGAATTCACACTGGATCTTGGAGCAGGGTTGTTGTTTATCCAACATCCTTACCCTTATTGGCTCAGATAATTTTGTTGTGGCTCTGGAAATTGAGATGGAACCTAATGTTTTAGACCTAGATCATACTTTGAGCTAGAACGAATGTGGTTCAAGGATAAAGAATTTTTTCCATTTCTTAAGCAATGGTGGTCAGAATGCCCCTATGCGAAGGGACCCGAATGTTCCAGCTATCTAAAAAGCTAGTTTTTACAAAAGAAAAAATCAAGGAATAAAACTATGATAGCTTTGGAGACATTTTCTCAATAACAAAAAACTTAAAGGATCAGGTAGAAGAATGGAATGAATATGTGTTACAATATGGTCTTACTCAGGAAGTGTATGAGATCCAAAGTGTCTTGAAAGAAAAGTTGGAGGAAACCTTGATGCGGGAAGAGTCATACTGGAGACATCATTCAAGAGAGTTGTGGCTAAATGAGGGTGATAGAAATACTAGTTTCCTTCATGACTCAACGAAGATTAAAAGAAATAAAAATAACATTTTCCAAATCAAGGATTTGGAAGGGATTACTCTTACTACTGAAAAGGATATCCAAATGGAAACTATCCATTTTTTTTAGAATCTTTTGAGTAAGAAAGAAGATATTGAGCCTTGTCCATCCCAATTGGATAGTCTAAATTGTATCATGTGTTTAGTTTCAGAGTAAGATAACTCTCTTCTCATGCATCCCTTTACACTGGAAGAGGTTAGGAGCTCAATCTTCACCATGGAGGCTGACATAGCTCCAGGCCCTGACGGTCTAACTCCTTTATTTTTTCAAAAATGTTGGGATTTTATGGGGGAAGATGTTCTGAAGACTGTAGAGGAATCGAGGAAGCATGCATGCATGTTAAGGCAATTCAATAATACATTTATTACCCTTATTCCCAAGTGCTCTCAGCTATCTACATTTGGAGACTTTAGGCCAATCTCCTTATGTAATACTATTTATAAAATTATCACAAAATCAATTGTTGTTCGGTTGGGGAAAATTATTCCTAAAATTATCTCTGAACAGTAGGGGTTTTTTTTTTGGGTAAAGACATAGTGGAAGGTGCCCTAATTTCTCATGAGGTGTTGCATTCAATTAAAGTGGAAGGATTGGAGGCTATGGTCCTCAAGCTAGACATGATGAAGGCCTACAACAAAGTTGACTGGTCCTCTCTATCCTAGGTGCTACAGAAGTTTGGATTTTGTAGAAAATGGATTAAATGGACTCTTTCCCATGTCAAAGGTGTCAAATTATCAGTTCTTGTAAATGGATCTCCATGTGGTTTATTTTCCTCCTCACAAGGAGTCAGACATGGAGACTCTCTTTCCTCCTTATTCATCATGATGGCGGAAGGCCTCAGTAGATTAATTTCTCATAAGAACAATCTAGGTAAATGGGCTGGAATATCAATTCATCAAATATATTTGAAGATTTCTCATACTTTGTTTGCTGATGATTCGTTGTTATTTGGTATTAGTAACCCCAGGGAAGTTGTTGTGATCAAGGAATCTTTGGATGAGTATTGTTTAGTATCAGGTCAGAATTTAAATATTGCAAAATCAAAGATATTTTTCTTTAACACACCCTTGAAATTTCAATCAGAAATCAAAAAAGTATCTTGGTTTCTCGGTTGAAGAAATGTCAAGTAAATATTTGGGGATTCCTTTCTTCCAAGGTGCCTGCAAAGTGGCTTTTTGGGATAACATTTTTCAATCGATTAGGGATAGAATTTCTTCATGGAAATTAAGATGGATTTATCTTGCAAGTAAGATTCTACTGGTAAAATCAGTCTTATCCTCACTTCCAAATTATATAATGTCAGTTCTTATGGCCCTGAGAGCCATGTTGGGAAAAATTAGAAAATGTCTAAAAGATTTTTTATGGAAAGGCAACCTGGATGATAATGATGACATTATTTTTCCATTAGTATGCAAAGAACACTTTTGGTAAGCATACACTGAAAGACAGGACAAAGAGCAAACCAAAAATGCAGATATAAGAGATCACCAAAAACTGCTAAGTACAAAGAAAACCGATGACACAATTTTGTGTGTAAATTGAGATTGCACAATGGAAAGGATAAAGAGGAACCTGAAAAGCAGTTCATAGTGCGAACTGAGAGAATAGTCACAAAGGAACCTGAAAGAAAGTTCAAGGAGAAACACCAAGAATCGGTCTAACTGACTTCAGAGCATAACCGACCGACAGAAACTGAAAGTCAGTTGCAGCCTGCAAAAAGTGGATCTGACTTCCACGTCAGATAAAAAAGTCATGTTCTAATTATAGAGTCTTGATTTTTTTTTTAAAACCATTTATTTACGGACAAGAAACATGAATGTAAGTTCTTTAATTAGTCTAACTGGTTTAAAACACATAGACTAGGAGATCAAGGTAAAATTGTAATCCTATGATCTTAGAGTCAACATTGTTTTACATGAAACTTGATTAGGTCAATCTATCTTATAAATAGATGATGCAATCATTCATTATTATGCATGAGAGAGGGATGTGAAAGGATATGAGAGGATGAATGAAGCATACGAGCACATCTATGGATTAGATTGAAAGTTTCATGAACCAGAACAACAAAAGGTTGAAATTGGTTAGCAAGAACCAAGAATAGAGGCTACCAAGCATCAGAGGTATTATTCAATCACATTAGGTGATATACTTATTCATGTAATCTTAAATGGATCTGTAATAAGCAATAGGAGATTACATACACCAGGTCAAATTATAATTTGATGTCATTATAACAAATGAAGCAAAGTGTAAAAGTTATTTCAAGGAAGGTGGATTTAATAGTCCAACTATAAATCTCTTAACCAAGTGCACACTCAATAGTGTTTCTAAAGCTCTTAATCAAGTAGAATTTAATAGGTCTCCACTGATACTCTTAATCAGGTAGATCATCAGAAGTGATCAAATTGTAAGCCTTAACTGACCCCTTCCAATCTGCAGACAGTGAAGAATTTGTGGGTGCCATCCCACCGCAGTTTTTACTTCCTAACATGAGTTTTCTATGATATCATATCTTGTGTTATGTGTCAATTACTTTCATGAATGTTTCTATGAATGTTCACATGCATGGTTAAGTTTATGAATTGATATATCTTACATCAAGATAGTATAGAGTTGGTGGTTGGATAAACATTTGATATCTTAAAAGATAAAGGTTAAAAGATACAAAAAGTTTTAGAAGTACTAATTCACCTCTCCCCTCTCAGTACACACTTCCCATTAATTCCAACAATTGGTATTAGAGATAAGTATCTTCTTTGGAAAAGCTTAAAGTCTTAAGAGAAAAGATCATACAATGGAGAAGTACAGACTTGACAAAAGTATTGAGAATAAGAAGCTAGAAATTCAGATCTTCTATGAGCAGTATAAAGAAGCTAGAATCAATATGAGACAACTGTTAGATGAAAGAAAGATTATGGAAACTCACTGTAATGAAACATATTATCATGAGGAAGAGATACCAAATTTATTTGAGTCTTCAGGATCAACTACAAGAAAAGCATCAAACACATCAGAAGAAAGCATCAAAAGCCTAAATGAAATCAATCAACATCTGGCTGGACAAGTAAAATCTCTGCAAATCGGTCAAGAGACACAGATGGTAAGAATGATTGATGTCATGAACAGTGCTAGACAAGCTAAGAAAGAAAGAACACTAGCCATTGATGATAGAAGAAATATTACAGAAAAGCTACAAGAGAAAGATCCTGAAATACAAAGACTTACAGAGCATCAGCATGAGATCACAAATCAAATTATTCTTATGAGTCAAGAGGAAAACAAAATGCATGTTGAACTCATTGAAAGAATAGAAGCTATCAGTGAGCTAAGGGATGAGAATGAAAAGCTGAAACATTAAATAAGAATTCAACAGCAACATAATGAAATTATAAAGAAAGATGAAGAAAGCAATAAAATAATGGATAATTTTCTTGAAGGACAATGAAGAGTCAATAACAACACCGGTCTATGCTTCACCAAGAATGGAGAATCACCAAATCAAGTTGATCAAAACAATGTCTATGATAATCCAACACCAAGAAAGTAGACATGCAATCACTGTGGAAAGCAAGGCCACACATCAAATGTATGCAGAGGAAAAATGAAAGGTATTCCTAAATCCACATCTTCATTCATAGGATTTTGTTATAAATGTAACAAGAAAGGACTTAAAGCATATGAATGTAAGTCTGAGATGAAACAACCAAAGAAGGAAACCTACATGGAAAAATACTTTCCTACATGCAAAATGAATGGGCACATGACTCTTGAATGCTAGAAAAAGAAAAATCAAGCATGAAAGCCTAAAGGTCAAGAAACTCCCTATCAACCAAAAAGAGTCGGTAACCAGTATGTATGGGATTACAACACTTGGACAAATTGTACAACATGTGGAAGATTTGGTCACATTGCTACAACTGCATGAGATAGTGGACAAGAAAGTCTAGAGACTGGACAAACCCTAGAATGACATGCTTACACTATCATAAAGTTGGTCATCTCAAGAAAGACTGCAGAGACCGAATGACAGAGACCAGCACATATGCCAATGGAAACATCATTGAAGACATCTGGAGAATGAGAGACAAAATGTGGAGAAGAGCTTTAAACAATGATGAAGCTGGACTGAGCAATACAAATGGTGACACCCCATCAAATGTGTCTGGTGACATCACCACCCCCACCTAAGCATAACAAGTAAGTATGGAACTACATTACACTATGTATTATTTTACATCAGTTCCATAATATATTGATAAAATGCCAAATTAGCATAAGTAAAGATGCATCATGGTATTACTTATTAAAATCTGTGATAACTATGTTATCGGGTAATACATACCAAAATCCATCAGTATACGCTCAAAGTTGAAACCGCTTACACTTATCGAGAATCGTCAGTTAACATGTTAAAGAAAAGTTGCTAGAGTAAATTGAGACTCATCGGTAATCAAGAAAAGTGAATAAGTTGTTTGCACACAACACCAAACCTGTCGATAAAAGAAAAGAGTAAGACAACTGCCCTGAAACATCACGTTGTCACCGAAGAGAAGTTAAAGTTCAAACCGACGAGCTCCATCTTCAAACACCAAGGAGTGGTTGAGAATTAATGACTCAATTTTTAGGGAAAATGCCTATAAAAGGGTGACGGAAGGGTTTCATTCTTTACCATGACCAGAGCAAAGCGACATGAGCGAAAATTGAGTAAACATAAAAAAACATAACATAGTGACTTGAACTCAACCCAGAGCACTCCAACGTATCAGTAACCACTGCAGGTGCAAACAGTAAACTTCTACTACAACTGAGAACTCTGTTTACGCATTTTTTAGAAAGCCCTAAATTTCTCTGAAACAATGCCCATGACCTCAAGAACCATCAAACAGAAGAACATCAAGAAGGATGAGGTTAAACTCATCAAGAAATATACCTGTGAGGAACCTCACTACAAGATTTTCCTTGAGGTTTCATCACAACCCGACAATGATGGAGCATTCTCGCAAATACTAGCTAGGGTTGTGCTTGTCAAAGACGTACGAGCTTACATCCACTACAAGATTGTAGAAATTGATGACTTAGAAGTGGAACAAGCTCACAAGAAGTTGTGTAATGTAGATGGATCCGTAAAGCATGAACATAAACACATACAGGTGAAAGAGCTCACTAATGCCCTATTGTTCCCAAAGCCATTCAAAACCGAGTGGATTTGGTTAGTACTGAGTTGAATGCACAATCACAAACTATGGCTGGATGAGCCTAAGATGATAACCTGAGATGTTATCCATGCATTCACCGGTTACCCTGTAACCAAGAAGGTAAAGGAATTGAAACACCCATCCAAGGCTGAGATTGAGAAGAAGACTAAAGAAAAGTGTGATGGCAGAGGAATGAAGGTATCTACTATAACTGATGATGAACTTAAGTTCAGAGCATGTGTTCTAGGTTACAAATTCTTCCAAGAAAGAAGGATGAAAAACATAGCATCTAGTGCAGTAGATACAACATACAAGATTGTAAATAAAGGTACTCAGTTGGATCTGTCAACACTTCTACTGAGCCAGCTAGAAGAAAACTTGAGGACTATAAGAAATGCTAAGACAAATACATGTAAGTTTGGATCACTTATCATGTGCATTTTCTTTTACTTTCAAGAAACATTTCCATTAGTAGGAGATGTAAAATGGGATACCAAAAAACCAGTCACCATGCATATCAGTGAATCTATAACATCACTGGGGGACAACTTTGAAACAATCATGGATGAATACTTTTATAGGATTCAAGAACTGAATGCAGAAAAGGGTAAGGATCCCTGAGCAACTTATAGAGAAATTCAAAGATGATATATGGTTCATGGTTGACACCGACCACACATAAATCAAACCTGTTGTACTCAGGATAGTGTGGTTACAACCTTTGGAATATGAGGTCAATATTGATCAAGCATCCAATGCAATTGATGCATTGATAAATGAGCCATTAGACAAGAAACAACCAAAGTTTAGAACTTATGAAGAGGCCGAATCAAGAATCTAATATGACCTGGTTGTAAAGAAAAAAAATAGGAAAAGGATAAAATGGTCAAGAACCTAAATAAAATACTATCGGTAACAAAAGAAGAAACCGAACAGGAAGAAGAAGCTGACAAGGAGGAAGAGACCAAAGGCCAGTCAAGCATCAGTGAAACTGCAGAAAAGAATGACTCTGAGGCCATAGAGTTAGATTCACCACCTCCTCCACCAGCTAAGAAGCCAAGAACCACATCTGCTTCAAGAAAAAGAAGCCAAACAACTAAGGACTCATGTCCTTCACCCTTGAAGAAAGGAAAATTTAGAACCTACAAGAGGAAATTGACTACATAGAAAAGAGGTTCATCAAAGAGAAGAAGGTTTGTTCAAACAAGGGAAGACATTGAGGACACCGAACAAGACGAAGGTGTAGAAGCAGAAAAGATTAAGGTTCTAGAAAGAATTGATGAGGTATGTAAATCTATTGCAAATTCAGGATCTATTACAGATTCTACGATCATAAGATGGCTAAAACTAGATCTAGAAGATCAAAACAAATTTGAAGATACCATCATTACAAAGATGTATGAATTCAAGTACATACCAATTCAATTCGAAGGTAATAATATACCAAGGGAACTCTTGGATAGATTATATTCCAGATGGACATTTGCATTAAAGAATGAAAAGGAGATAAGGGAAAGAGTACTTGTTTCTCTTATGCCTCCTGAATCCAAGAGGGAAGAAATTGATGAGATGATGGAGAATCATAAAAAGGAGTTATCACCCAAGTTGAGAGCCTACAAATTTCTTGAAGGGAGTCTTATAGAGCTTGAACAGGAAAGTCACAAAAAGTGGAGTAAAATACTCAATAGACCTATTGAGGAAGCTAGCCCCAAAAAATACCTACAATAGAAAGATGATAATCAGGCAACTCAAGAACACATCATAATCAAAGATGCAGAAGATGACACATCAGTTGAGTTAGATAAAGAATAAATGAACACAACTGAAAACTAGAATGTAGAAGTTGCAGATGAAATATGGTCAAACACCACAATGGACAACATAGTCATCAACATAACTGATGACCCAGTAGAAGAAATATAAAAGGATGAAGATGTCACTATTACAAAGGACAAGACCGGTGAGTAGGACACAACATTTGATACTTCACAGGTGAACATACTAGGAAACATGCCAATATTGATGCAAGCCATAAATATACTACAAGAAATAGACAAGTCACTTGATAAAGATTCAAGCATTCCCGAGGATGCAGAGGATGAAGGAAAGAAAGACCACACCGATGATTAGGACATCATAGACACTCATAGTGTAACTAAAACTGGCAAGGTTACAAAAGGAGAATCAAAGCAAACAGATGGAGACACAACTGAGAAGGATGCACAAACAAAGACAAATGAAGTACATAAGGACACTGATGAAGGAGGAAAACCTATAGATGGCACTCCTGAGGAAACCAAAAAATTTGTTATCGATAATGCAAAGGTTGATGTGGAGACGTCTACAGAAAACTGACAAGTTGACACCAAAACAAAGCAACAAAAAGAGGCAACACCACAAGTCACTTCATCAAGTACCACAAATAAAGTCGATAATATGGCTATGGTTCTACACTCAAGTGAAACTCAGAAGAAGAAGATGAAATCCAAAAAGAGTAAGTTGGAAGTCACTCTAGATGAAATCATAGAGATACCCAAATGTGACCCAACTACACTTGACTATGAAGCACTAAAGGAATACGGTGAAATATGCCAGAGGAAGGCATTAGAGGAGAAGCTGAGGAAGAAGCATTAAGACTCCATGGTACTAGAAACAACTAGGGACATATTACACCATATTGTACCCGACATTGATGTTGATCAGAATAAACCAATACTTTATCAACTAGCCACTCTCATAGAAGTCATTACAATGCAAAAAAATGATGCAAAGAAGGAAATTGAAGAGAGAGCAAAGCAGAAGTACCAGTAGAAACTTGTTGAGAAAATCAGCCAAGAAGTGGCAGTAAACAAGGTAAAGCTTTCATATTTCATAAGTGAATTAGATCCTATTATTGTTGAAGCTATTTCCTTGATTCAACAACTAAGCACGCTGGAGAAATTGACTAAAGAGCATAGTGAAAACATAGAAAAGTTAGATTCTGATCTAGCTAATAGTGCTAAGAGTTTAACCACTGGAGACAATGCAATAAAGTTGCATTATTAGAAAATTATTGAAATAAAAAGGTTAAGGAAAGAACTGTGGGAAGAAGAGACACAATTCAGGGAAGAGGTCACCAAGCTCCATGCTCAACTTCTACCAAATATGACACTGCTTCAACAACATATCAGTTTGGCAAGACAACTGATAGCCACCCCTGAGATGTCTGTAGCAGAAAACATCTATGATATACACTCAAGGATCACACTCAAGCACATGTCTCTAGAGAATCTGAAGGACCAATGGGAGAAGATGATGGAAGACATGAAGTCTTCACACTCTCATATTTTTTATAAACTATAAGGTATACACCTTTGCCCTTAATATCAAAAAAGAGGGAAAATATATGATATGTAGAAATAGGCAACTATACAGTACTATAGAATAAGGGGAAAATAATGATATACCGACATATACATAGGGGGAGTCATGAAATGACTAAGGATTATATATGTTGTACATACTTAACATTTTGTTAGTATGTTTCACATTTCAGTTTTTGATACTAATGTCAAAGGGGGAGATTGATGACATTATTTTGTCATTACTATGCAAAGAACACTTTCGGTAAACATACACCAAAAGTGTTGGATGATATCAGTTTTGGTTGTTGATCATGCTGTTGATATTCATTTTTTTTTAGTGATGTCAACATATATTTCTATGAAGTAGACTGATTGGCTACTTAACTGGATGAAGTGTACGGACATTGTATGGATGATTCAAAACTATCAAAGTTGGACTTATGCAGAAGGATGTGTGCTGACATTATGACTTTATATTACCTACAGTGGATGTTACAGTTGATTTAGTGAAGCCTAGTTTTCTAGATTGTAACTGTGACTCTAGACATAGCAGGTCTCTATGTTTCAGGTATATCTTTCTGGGCGAAGATATTTCAGAACTTGCAAGACGACATGTGATAGAGTAATTTATGCAGGAGCATCTTGGGTCCTTGGCAATCCTACTCAACCAAAAATATGTTTACTGCATTTCTTAGTTTGTTCTCTGTCACTCGGCTTCTGTTTCTTGGCATCCTTGCCGAGTTTCTCGGTCATGCCTTTGCTGAGTTGGTTTATTCTAGGAGTTCAAGCTGTGGCCAACTTCTTCATTTAATTTTCATGGCTGGATTTATTTGGGATTTGAGGGAACCTAAATCTGTGTCTCTCCTTTGGTTTTGACCACCGACCTCCTTGTTGGTCTCTTGTATATATTCTTTTGTATGTTCTTAGTTTGGTATCAAGTCTTAGAGAAAGAAGGAAAAGGTTAAGATATTGAAGATATGAGATTTCTATTGTAAGAAGATCAAATTGTAATACATTTCTTTGAATATGGCCGTAACCAAGAAGGCCTTACAGCCTGGCATGTATTAAGTTTGATGATTTAATAATAAAGATCTCTACATTTCTCTTCTCCTACTATGTGTTGTGTTAATTCCACATTGTATCTGCAAGCTGGATGGTTTTGGATGTACCCTAGGCCCCCTCTCCAACCTCCTTATGTCAGGTGGTATCAGAGTGAGTTGAGATCCGTGGTTCCTTCTTGTAAGCTCTAAAGATATTTTTTGTAGGGTGGCAGGTTGCGATCTGACCTACAATTGCAGAGAGTTTCAAGATGGTTCGTGGGAGAGGAAATACTGATCAAGGTCTGGCTGATATGCTTAGACAGATGGCTACAAGATTGGAAGTTTTTGAGATAGCCCAGCGCAAAGGAAGACATCTTGAAGATGTTAGTGATGATAAATTTGAAGAGGTTCAAGGTGAAGCTACACCTGCACCTGTGATGGAACAAGAAGAGGAAAGATTCCTAATAGATTTGACAAGTTTGAAATCCACACCTCGGTTTAATCCTCCTGAGTATAATGGAAAATTGGATTCTGATGAGTTGATTGATTGGATCACTGAGATGGAAAAATATTTTGAATATGAGAATGTTGCAGAGGATAAGAAGGTGAAGATTTCAAGCACAAAATTGAAAGTTCATGCATCCTTATGGTGGGAACACCTGCAATTGGACAGAAAGAAGAAAGGTAAAGACAAGATCAAGGTATGGGATAAGATGGTTAACAAATTGAAAGGCAAATTTATACCTTATGATTATCATATTAACCTAATCTGGTGAATGCAAAGTTTGAAGCAGAAGGAAAAATCAGTCAAAGACTATATTGAGGAATTCTACAGATTAGACATCAAATCTGGACATGTTGAAGATGAAGTGGAAAGAGTTTCAAGATACCTGAATGGCTTGAGAAGTTCCATACAAGATGAAATCAGTTTGGTCAAAATGGAAGGTATTGAAGAGGCATATCAATTTTCCCTAAAGGCTTAAGAAAAGTTGAACAAAAGATATGAAAAAAGAAAAAGAGACAGAGGTGGTAGATTCCCTAGAGGAAGAGGTAGATCTTATGGTGAAAATAGTAGGTTTGAACCAGACAAGTCAAATACATACACTAGTCAAGACAAAGGAAAGACTGAATGGAAAGGTGGAAATTCATACCGAGGAAGAGGAAATTATTCCAGAGGTGGATATAGTAGAAGAGGGTTCCAAGTAACTTGTTACAATTGTGGTGAAGAAGGACACAAATCCTTTGAATTCATGCATCCAAGCAAGAAAGGTGGTAACAGTAGAAGAAATGCTTTGGTTCAAGAGGAGACATCCAATGAACCTAAAAATAACCTCATGATCATAAGGATACTATGGAGTGAGAAAGATAAGCAAGATCTGATCCGAATAAGTTTATTCAAGACCAGATGTAGAGTTGCAAGAAAAGTTTGGAAGGTTATTGTTGACAGTGGAAGTTCAGAGAATCTGGCATCTGAGGAAATGGTTGCAAATTTGCAGTTGGAAAGGATGAAGCATCCAAAGCCCTATTAGATCTCATGGATCAAAGATGAGCACACATTAATGGTGAGTGATAAGGTGTTATGTTATATTATGCCAATGGATTGTTGTCATATATTGTTGGGTAGACCTTGGCAGTATGATAGACATGCTATACATGATGGAAGGTTTAATAGATATTCTATTTGGGTTGATGGAAAGAAGCAAATTTTTTTGCCTTTGATTGAAGAATCTGTTGATGAGTTGTGTACATCTGTGAAAGTTTGTCTAATGGAAGGTAGATAGTTTGTTAAAGATCTGAAAAGAAATGATATCTATTATGCTTTCATTCCTAACAAACCAAGTAAGAATGCAGAAGATGACATACCTGTAGAAGTTGAGAAGTTGCTGACTAAATACAAAGAAATCATTTCAGATAATGTACCTGATGGTTTTCCACCAATCAAAGATATAGGTCACTATATAGATCTGATTCCTGGAGCTATTTTACCAAATAAAGCACCACATAGGTAACACCTACCGAGAATGAAGATCTTAACCGACAAGTTCATGAGTTGTTGAACAAAGGCTTAATCAGAGAAAGCTTGAGTCCATGTGCAGCACCTGCTATGTTGGCACCTAAAAAAAATGGAGAATGGAGAATGTGCACTGATTCCAAAGCAATAAACAAAATCACAGTCAAGTATAGGTTTCCTATACCAAGGATGGATGACATAATGGATTGTTTGAGTGAAGCAAAGTATTTTACCAAGATTTATTTGAAAAGTGGATATCTTCAGATCAGAATCAGAGAAGGTGATGAATGGAAGACTTCTTTCAAGACAAAGGAAGGTTTGTATGAGTGGTTGGTTATGTCTTTTGCTTTAACTAGTGCACCCAGTACATTTATGAGACTGATGAATAAAGTTTTGAAGAAATTATTGAACAAATGTGTGATTGTATACCTAGATGATATTCTGATATTCAGTAAAACTAGAGAAGAACATTTGATGCATGTAAAAAAAGTATTACAGAGATTGAAAGAGGAAAAGTCGTTGATAAATCTGAAGAAGTATTCCTTCATGAAAGAAGAGCTTGTGTATTTGGGTTTTGTGATTTCACCTGATGGTTTGAAGATGGATCCAGAAAAGGTTGAAGCTATATTGAGTTGTCCTACACCTGAGAATGTTACAAAGGTAAGATTGTTTCATGGATTGGCAAGTTTTTACAAGAAGTTTATCATAAATTTCAGTTCTATTTGTAATGCTATGACTGAGACAATGAGAGGAGACAAAAGAGAATTCAAATGGACACATGGAGCTGATAAGAGGTTTGAAGCTTTAAAGTTGAAAGTTGCTGAATTACCTGTGTTGGCATTACCTGATTTCAATAAAATAGTTCAAGTTGAATGTGATGCAAGTGGAAGTGCAATTGAAGCTGTGTTGACTCAAGAAGGTAAACATGTTTCTTTCTTTAGTGAAAAGTTGAATGATGCAAAGAGAAAATATTCTTTCTATGATCAAGAGTTCTATGCTATTGTGCAAGCTATGAAGAAATGGAGACATTACTTGATGCCAAATGAATTTGTGTTGTATACTAATCATAAGGCTTTAAAATATTTGGGAAGTCATAGTAAGTTGAATCAGAGACATATGAAATGGGTTGAATATTTACAGAGCTTTACATTTGTAATTAAGAATAAGAGTGGAGTTTCTAATAGATTTGTTGATGCATTAAGTAGAAGAAGATCTTTGTTGACTGAAATAAGAATTGAAGTTCTTAGCTTTGATGACATGAAGAATTTGTATGAAAATGATCCCAATTTTTTAGAGTAGTGGAGAGTGTGCAGAGCACCTAATACAAATCAATAAAGTAAGTATGAAGACTATTTCATTTAGGAAGATATGTTGTTCAAAGGAATTCAGTTGTGCATACCAATAGGTTCAATGAGAACTAATTTGATTAAGGAGAAACATAGTAGTGGATTGGATGGACACTTTGGCATTGATAAAACATTGAGTCTACTGAAGGAAAGGTACTTTTGGCCTCAGTTGTATAAGGATGTTCAAAAATTTGTGAGAATTTGTGGAGTCTGTCAAGTTACAAAGGGAGTAAGTCAGAACACTAGTTTGTATACACTTATTACTATTCCTAAGAAACCTTGGATTGATATAACCATGGATTTTGTTCTTGGCTCACCAAGGAAAGTAAGAGGTAATGATTCCATATTTGTTGTTGTGGATAGATTTTCTAAAATGACACATTTCATATTATGTAGGAAAACATCATATGTAGTACACATAGTAGATCTTTTCTTCAAGGAGATTGTCAGATTGCATGGATTACCAAGGAGTGTCATCTTTGACAGAGATAGTAAGTTTGTAAGCTATTTTTGGAGAACACTTTGGAAGAAGCTGAATACTGAGTTGAAATTTAGTTCTACATTTCATCCACAGACTAATGGACAAACAAAGGTTGTAAACAAAAGTTTGGGTAACTTGTTGAGATGTTTAGTTGGAGACACACCAAGCAATTGGGATTTGATGTTGGCACAAGCAGAGTTTGCATACAAGAGTTCAGTAAATAGAAGTACTGGAAAGACACCTTTTGAGATTGTTCATGGCACACAACCTAGAGGTATATCATATTGGAGAGACATTGTTGGTGAAGAGAAAAGAAGTGCTGAAGCAGAGGAATTTGCAGAATTTATGAAGACATTGCATGAGGATGTGAAGCAAAAGTTGGAGAAAAGTAATTAGAAATACAAAGATGATGCAGACAGATCAAGAAGACATATGACATTCAAAGTTGGTGATGCTCTGATGGTTCATTTGAAGAAAGGAATATTTCCTATTGGAACATATGAGAAATTGAAGATGTGGAAATTTGGTCCTTATAAAATATTGAGAAGATTTGACAGTGGAAATGATTACGAAGTTGAATTACCTGATGACATGGATATATCACCTATATTCAATATTTTAGACTTGTATGAATATCATGAACTTGATGAAGAAGTAAAAGTACCAAGTGATTATCCTAAGAAGCAGATAGAGGAAGTTGAGAAGATCTTGAAACAGAGAGTTGGCAGAAGTACAAGAGGAAAAGAATACATGGAATATCTGGTAAAGTGGAAAAATAGACCGATTGAGGAATCAGCTTGGATTTCTCAATCTAAGTTGGATTAATTTCAAGTTGGACCTGATACATGATTCAGGGAATCATTTCTTTTCAACCCCAGGTGTCTGATGCAGGAGCATCTTGGGTCCTTGGCAATCCTGCTCAACCAAAAATATGTTTACTGCATGTCTTAGTTTGTTCTTTGTCACTCGGCTTCTATTACTCGACATCCTTGCTGAGCTACTCGGTCATGCTTGTTGTTGTTGCTCGTCTCTTCTTTGGCTGTGTGCTCTATATCTTGGTCATGCCTTTGCCGAGTTGGTTTATTCTGGGAGTTCGAGCTGTGGCCAACTTCTTCATTTAATTTTTGTGGCTAGATTTATTTGGGATCTATCTTTGGGATTCATGGGGACCTAAATCTGGGCCTCTCCTTTAGTTTTGAGCACCGACCTCCTTGTTGGTCTCTTGTATATATTCTTTTGTATGTTCTTAGTTTGGTAGAAAGTCTTAGAGAAAGAAGGAAAATGTTAAGATATTGAAGATCTGAGATCTCTATTGTAAGAAGATCGAATTGTAATACATTTCTTTGTATATGGTCATAACTAAAAATGCCTTACAGCCTAACATGTATTAAGTTTGGTGATTTAATAATAAAGATCTTTGTATTTCTCTTCTCATACTGTGTGTTGTGTTAATTCAACATTGTATCTGCAAGCTGGATGGTTTTGGGTGTGCCCTAGGCCCCATCTCCAACCTCCTTGCGTCAGTAATGGGTTGAGTTTGATTGTTGATTGGTTACTGATGATGTCAGCTATGGTGTGTATTATGGAGAAGACCTATTTCCTAGCTGACTTTAGAAATGTAGTCTGTGAAATTAATTATGAGCATGAATTACTGATCTGAAAGTATATGTAATGAATTGTAAATGTTGTATACTTGTTTTAGATACCCTGTGTATCTTAGCAAGGGGCTATGTAATTATTTGTATGATGGAAAGCCTTAATTGGATGACCTATTTAATTATGTATTAGGAAATCTTAACTGGCCGACCTAATGAATTATTGTAAGAGGGTATATATGAAAGATAAATTCTTGAGAAGAAGTGTGACAAAGAGAAGAGAGAGAACTGTGGAAGCTGTGAAGCTTGTTGACTGCTGGATACAAAGCAGAGTTGATACATCATTGGAACTGACCAAGCAAAGACAGTTGCTATCTGAAAGTTTGTTGGAATGTGTATTTTCCTTATACACTTGATTAAGATTGTAAATCCTTGAGGGTGGCTTTAACCTTCTTTGGGAATTGTGCCTTGGTAGTGAGCCTGCTATTTTCTTTGACTCCTAACAGGGTTTGTCTCCTAATAGGGACTGTGTACTGAAATGTTGTAACAAGCTCCTAATAGAGCTAATATATTTTAACAGGGATACTATACTCTTAGTAATTTATTTGTGGGTGTTAATTCCCACTGGGGTTTTACCTTTAACAGGGCTTCATCAACAACAAATATTGTGTTATGGTGTTGTCTATTACTATGTTATCATTTACATTTGTAGATTTGGTTTATAAAGTATAAAGTTTAATAATCTAGATTACAACTTATTCACCCCCCCCTCTCAGTTGTCTTGTGGACTATTATTCTTAACAATTGGTATCAGAGCTATTGGTTCTTAGAGAGAAATTTTAACAACTTGAGGTGATCTTGAAGATGACTTACTATAGGAAGGATAGTCCAAAGTTTGACTCTAAAAACTTTGACAGTTGGCAAAACAAGATGAGAACACATTTTCTATGTCTGGGAATTGACTACTGGATGATAAAAAAGAAGAAAGAAAAGATAGCAACTGAGGATGAATTAGAGAAAGCCAATGAAGATCAAAAGAAGTTATTCTCATGCAATATGGTTGCAAGGGAATCCTTAATCAACGCATTATCGAAAGGAGAATTTACTAAAGTAAAGGACTTGGACTCTGCACATGAAATATGGTCAAGACTAGAAGCACTATATATTGGAGATAGATTTACAAAGCAAGCAAAGTTACAGAACTGAAAGACAAAGATGGAATCACTGAAGATGAGAGAAGTTGAAAACATCCGAGCATATGCACAAAGAATTACTAAGGTAGTTACTGGTATTAGGAACTCTGGAGGAACTTACAGTAAGGAAGAAGTTATTGCAAAGATACTCAGATCTTTGACACCTGCATATAGAACCAAGGTTCAGGCCATAGAGGAGATCATACCTTTGACACCGAACTTCACCAGAGAGATGTTGATTGGCAAGCTAACTACATTTGAAGCCGCAGAATTGGGAGACACTCTACCTAAGGTTGAGTCAGCATTCGAAGCAACCATGCACAAAAGCAAAAGAATCTTACCTGGAAATGCAAGCTCAAGAAGTAATGATCTAAAAGAAGAACTTGGAGCCTATGGTGACGCAGGAAGAAGAAAGAAAGCTAGATGAAATTGTTGCACTGATTGCCAGAAGAGAAAAGAGAGGGAAGGGTAAGTTTGAGGGAAAATTACCTTTGAAATTTTTTTCATGTAACAAGATCGGTCATTTTGCATCTAGATGCCCTACAAGAATTCTAAAGAACAAACCTAAGTTTTTCAAGTCTAAATTATCCAAGGATAAGGAATGTTATTATGCTAGTGAAGGTATATCTGATGATGAGAATGGTGATTATGATGAAATTGGATTTATTTATATTAAGGATGAAGAACCTATGCATGAAGAAAAAGCATTAGTATCTTGAGTTGAAAAGAAATTTGAATGGGTCATAGACATTGGTTGTTCACATCATATGACTGGAGATAAAAATAAGTTTGTGAGTTTGAAAAGACATGATGCTGGTGTTGTTAGATTTGGTGACAATACTCCTAAAATTATTATTGGAATTGGATCTATTTCCTTGGATGGAAAGACTAACACTGACAATGTATTACTTGTTGATGGACTTAAGCACAATTTATTGAGTGTTGGACAACTAGTGGAAAAGGGTTATCAACTGAACTTCATAAACGGAAAGCGTACTATCAAGAGAAAAAAAGGAGACTTGATAGCATCTGGTACTAAATCCAAAGGTAATGTATTTTAATTGAACACATCTGAAGCTTATTGTTTTGTTGCAAAGGTTGGTGACCGCTGGTTATGGCACAGAAGATTTTGTCATGTTAATTTTGATAACATTGTGAAGGCAAGTATGGCAAAGGCAGTTAGAGATCTACCTAAAATTGGAAAGCCCTCTAACACTATGTGTAGAGAATGTGTTATGGGAAAACATACTCGAAGCACTTTCAAAAGCAAACATTATTCAGCAAAAGGGAAGTTGGATCTGGTGCATACAGATCTATGTGGTCCTACAAGAACAAGATCATACTATGGTGAAAGTTATTTTATACTTTTTTTTGATGAATTTTCTAGAATGATGTGTGTTACATATTTGAGAGAGAAATATGAAGCATTTGACAAGTTCAAGTTGTTCAAAGAAAAAGTTGAGAATGAATCTGGTTTAAAGATGAAATGTTTGAGATTAGACAGAGGAGGAGAGTTTACATCAGAACTGTTTAACACACACTGTGAAGAAAATGGAATACATAGATAGACTTCAGCTCCTAGAACTCCATAATAGAATGGGATAGTAGAGTGAAGAAACAAAACCATATTAGATCCTGCAAGGACTATGTTGCTGGAAGGAAATATATCACATGTTCATTGGAGTGTAGCAGTTGGCACTGCTGTGTACACATTAAATAGAATTCAAAGCAGAGAAGGTACAAGTAAAACTCCTTATGAATTATGGTTTGATCATGCACCTATTGTGAAATATTTCAGAATATTTGGTAGTAAATGTTATATCAAAAGAGATGATGAAATAGGCACGTTTGATGCTAGAAGTGATAAAGGAATCTTTCTTTCTTATTCCACTAAGAGTAAAGCATATAAATATTTCAGTTTGAGATCGAGGAAACTAATTGAAAGTGCCAATGTGAGGATAGATGAGAAATTTCAAATTTAGGAAAGAATGTATGATTGTGGTCAGATAACAGAATCAAGAGAAGTTGTTGTTGAACTTGAAGCACCCTTGATGATCAAGAATGAGATTGAAGAAGAAGAATAGGTAGAAGCCACTGAGACATTAAAGACACCAAAGTATGTAAAGAAAAACCACCCTGAAGACCAAATTATTGGTGATGCAAGAAAAGGCATGATGACTAGATCTATAGTCAGAGATGAGATCTGTTTGATTTCTCAAGTTGAACCAAAGACCACTGATGAAGCATGTAAAGATGAATCTTCGACTAAAGCCATGGAAGAAGAACTAGAGTTCAGATAAAGAACAATACTTGGGAATTGGTTCCAAGACCTAAGAACAAGAATGTGATTGGCACTAAGTGGGTTTTCAGAAACAAAATGGATGAGGAAGGAACAATGGTTAGAAACAAGGCTAGACTGGTATGTAAAGGCTACTCACAACAAGAAGGCGTAGACTATGAAGAAACATTTGCACTTGTTGGTAGATTGGAAGCTGTGAGACTATTCCTTACTTATGTTGCACATAAAGACTTCAAAGTGTATCAGATGGATGTGAAATCAACATTCTTGAATGGTGATCTAGAAGAAGTGTACATAGAGAAACCTGATGGTTTTCCTTTGACAGATGATGAAAACATGGTTTGCAGACTAAAGAAGGCAATATATGGACTGAAACAAGCACCGAGGGAATGGTATGCAAGACTAGATAAATATCTAATTCATCTTGGTTTCAGAAAAGGTAATGCAAACAGTATTAAGAAGTGATGAAGATGGAATCTTAATCATAGAAGTTTTTATTGATGATATCATTTTTGGAGGAAATGATAAAATGAATAAGAAATTTGCTAAAGAAATGGAGAATTTGTTTGAAATGTTAATGATTGGTGAAATGAAATTTTTTCTTGGTTTACAAATTAATCAGAGTAAGCTTAAGGAAATGTTGAAGAAATTTGGAATGGAAGATTGTAAACCTGTTGGAACACCCATGTTGACAGGGAACAAGCTAACTAAAGATGATGAGACTCAAAGTGTTGGGCAGACTAAGTACCGATCAATGATTGGATGTCTACAATATTTGAAACACACTAAACTAGATATTACCAATGCAGTTGGAATTATGGCTAGATATCAGGCAGATCCTAAAGAGACACATTTTGCTGCTATGGAAAGAATTTTTGGATATTTGAAAGGGACAATAGAGTATGGATTATGGTATGAAAAATCTAATGATTTTACATTGTAGGCTTTTACTGATGCTGATTGGGCAGGTAATGTAGATGAAAGGAAGAGCACAAGTGGTGGAGCATTTTTCCTTAGAAAGAGGTTGGTTTCTTGGTTGAGCAAGAAGCAGAACTATATAGCTCAATCTACTGCTGAGTCAGAGTATGTTTTTACTGCAATAAATTGTACACAAGTGGTTTGGATGATACAAATGTTGAAGGACATTGGAATAATTTTCAAAGGACCACTGGTTATCCATTGTGATAACACAAGCATAGTGAATATGTCAAAGAATGCTATAATGCATTCAAAGACCAAACATACTTCCATCAAGTATCATTTCTTGAACAGATAGAAAATATATTTACTAAACCTTTTCCAAAAGATGCTTTTGAATATCTCAGAGGTATGCTTAGGGTGATGGCCCCTCCCAGTGAAAACTAAATGATGCAGATGTGCATCAGTCCAGTGGATCTCAGAGCTATATCCTTCTCTGGACTCTATGTATGGATCTACTCAGGGGGAATAATCATAGGATAATACTATGAAGTACATTTGGGTGATTGGACATGAAGATTTGAAAAAGCTACATCTTACAGAAGAATACAGATGAAGTATGGCACCCTTTTCCATTGTTGCCAAAGGGGGAAGAAATCTATGTGAAAATCCCTACTATTTTGGGGAGATTTGTGTTGAGGATATTGAGAAGATTGTATTGAGAGAGAGTACTTTTGGGTTGATACATATGGATTTTCCCATATGTTTCCATCAATGCCAAAGGGGGAGATTGTTGGATGATATCAGTTTTGGTTGCTGATTATGTTGTTGATATTCATGTTTTGTCACTGATGTCAACATATATTTCTATGAAGTAGACATATTGGCTACTTAACTAGATGAAGTGTACGGTCACTATATGGATGATTTAGAATGATTGAAGTTGGAATTATGTAGAAGGATGTGTGATGACCTTATCCCTAAGGTCACTTGAATTTATATTACCTACTATGGATGTTACAGTTGATTTAGTGAAGATTGGTTTTCTGGACTGTAACTGTGATTCTGGACAGAGCAGGTCTCTATGTTTTGGGTATATCTTTCTGGTGAAGATATTTAAGAAATTTCAAGCTTACTTATGGATAGCCGACATATGATAGACTAATGGGTTGAGTTTGATTATTGATTGGTTACTGATGATGTCAGCTATAGCATGTATTATAGAGAAGACCTATTTCCTGGCTGACTTTAGACATGTAGTGTGTGAAATTAATTGTGAGCATGAATTGTGGATCTGAAAGTATATGTAATGAATTGTAAATGTTGTATACTTGTTTTAGATATCGTGTGTATCTTAGGAAGGGGCTATGTAATTATTTGTATGATGGAAAGCCTTAATAGGCCGACCTAGTTAATTATGTATTAGGAAAGCTTAACTGGCCGACCTAATGAATTATTGTAAGAGGGTATATATGAAAGATAAATTCTTGAGAAGAAGTGTGACAGAGAGAAGAGAGAGAACTGTGGAAGCTGTGAAGCTTGTTGACTGCTGGATACAAAGCAGAGTTGATACATCATTGGAACTGACCAAGCAAAGACAATTGCTATCTGATAATTTTTTGGAATGTGTATTTTCCTTATACACTTGATTCAGATTGTAAATCCTTGAGGGTGGCTTTAAAATTCTTTGGGTAGTGTGCCTACTATTTTCTTTGACTCCTAATAGGGTCTGTCTCCTAATAGGGACTGTGTACTGAAATGTTGTAACAAGCTCCTAACAGGGCTAATATCTTTTAACAGGGATACTATACTCTCAGTACTTTATTTGTGGGTGTTAACTCCCACCAGGGTTTTACCTTTAACATGGTTTCCTGGACAACAAATATTGTGTTATGGTGTTGTCTGTTACTGTGTTATCATTTACATTTGCAGATTTGGTTTATAAAGTATAAAGTTTAATAATCTAGATTACAACTTATTCACCCCTCCTCTCAGTTATCTTGTGGATTGTTATTCCTAATAGAAAGACAGGACAAAGAGAAAACTGAAAAATGCAGATATAAGAAATCACCAAAAACTGCAAAGTACAAAGAAAACTGATGACACAATTTTGTGTGTAAACTGAGATTGCAAAATGGAAAGGATAAAGAGGAACCCAAAAGTGGAACCTGAAAAATAGGTCATTATGCAAACTGAGAGAACAGTCATAGAGGAACCCAAAAGATAGTTCAAGTAGGAACACCAAGAATCAGTCTAACTGACTTCAGAGCATAACCGACTGATAGAAATTGAAAGTCAGTTACAGCCCACAAAAAGTGGAACCGACTTCCACATCAGATAAAATAGTCATGTTCTAATTATAGAGTCTTGATTTGTTTTTTAAAACCATTTATTTAGGGACAAGAAACATGAATGTAAGTACTTTAATCAGTCTAACTATTTTAAAACACATAGACTAGGAGATCAAGGTAAAATTGTAAACATGTGATCTTAGAGTTAACATTGTTTTATGTGAAACTTGATTAGGTCAATCTATCTTATAAATAGATGATGCAATCATTCATTATTATGCATGAGAGAGGGATGTGAAAGGATATGAGAGGATGAATGAAGCATACGAGCAGGTTTATGGATCAGATTGAAATTTTCATGAACCAGAACAAAAAAAGCAGAAATTGGTTAGCAAGAACCAAGAACAGAGGCTACTGAGCATCAGAGGTATTATTCAATCACATTAGGTGATATACTTATTCATGTCAATAGGAGATTGCATACACCAGGTCAAATTGTAATTTGATTTCATTCTAACAAGTGAAGCAAAGTGCAAAAATCCTTTCAAGGAAGGTGGATATAACAGTCCAACTATAAATCTCTTAACTGAGTGCACACTCAATAGTGTTGCTAAAGCTCTTAACCGAGTAGACTTTAACAGGTCTCCACTGATACTCTTAATCAGGTAGATCATCAAAAGTGATCAAATTGTAAGCCTTAACTGGCCCCTCCCAATCTACAGCTAGTAAAGAATTTGTGGGTGCCATCCCCACCGTAGTTTTTACTTCCTAACAGGATTTTTCTGCGATATCATATCTTATGTTATGTGTCAAATACTTTCATGAATGTTTCTATGAATGTTCGCATGTATGGTTAATTTTATGAATTGATATATCTTACATCAAATAGTATAGAAGAGATTGGTGGATAAACATTTGATAACTTAAAAGATAAAGGTTATAAGATACAAAAAAAAAATTTAGAGGTACAGATTCACCCCTCCCCTCTCAGTACACACTTCCCATTAATTCCAACAGATAAGCCTAAAATTCCTCTCATTTCATGGGATAATATAAGTTTACCAAAGGATGTAGGGGGAGCTGGTGTACATAGTCTATTTGAAAGAAACATCAGCCTTGGTGCAAAATTATCATGGAAATTTTATGAGAATCAAAAAGTGCTATGGTTTGGATAATCATAATTAAGTATCTAGATTGTGACGATCCAACTAGGATCTTCACAATGAGAAGCCCTCCATTGGGTTCTTCAATGTGGAACTTCTTGGTTTCTTGCAGACAGGTTATTCTCCCGCACCTATCATGGTTGGTCAACTTAGGAAATAGGGTAAGTCTTTGGGATGACTTGTGGAATGAGTTCCCTCCTATCTCTTCCTAATTGGGAATCCTACCAAACACCTAGTTAGTTCTCAAGAAAATGTGGGGAGGTAAGGTTAAAGATTATATACATGTGGAGCAGTTTAGAGGGGTAACGAAAACAAGTTGGAAAGATATATCTTCTCTAAATTTACCGCAAGATCAGAAGGATACTCTTCTAGGAATTCTTGATCAAAGACCGATAATAATTAATAATGAAGAGGATAAACTAATCTGAACTAAAGAAGAAAGTGGAAAATATTCAGTTAAAGAGGGATATTTGTCTAGAACAGAGAACAATAAGACCCCTAGAATCACATTTATCGCTTTTGTTGGCATTCAACAATTTTACCAAAGGAAGGATCCTTCCTATGGTTGGCTGTACAAAATAGGATTCTTACAAGTGATCACCTATTTAGATTAAGAATTGTAGATAAATTCCAATGTGTCATGTGTGGAAAAGTGCAGGAAGATGTAAATCACTTGATGGTATCATGTGATTTTACACAACAAATCTATATTGGGTTTGTGGAAAGATGATTTGGCATGGCCCTTTACCTCCCTTTCTCTCCCAACTATTAGAGAAGTGGCCCCTCTTGCATAAAGATTCTTTTTTTGCAGCAATCTGGAGGGTCATTCCAACAACAGTTGTTTAATGCATCTGGTGGGAGAGGAATAAGAGAGTTTTTCAAAAAGAAACAAATTCAGCAGATCAAGTATGTGTCATTTTGGAGAAGTCAATTTTAGGGATGGTAAATGCATACATATGTAGATCTGAATCCCTCTCTTCCATGTTCTCTTCTCAATACAACATAATTTTAAATCAATGGCATCAAATTACTATCCCTTTCAAGGGAGCTCTTGTGGGAAACAAGTCTAAATCAGAGGTCACGAAAGATGTCAAGTGGAAGCCCCCAGATGATTAGTTCATAAAACTAAATTTTGATGGGGCATCCAAGGGTAATCCAGGTATCTCAGGGGCAAGGTATGTGTTACAAGGTCCTGGTATCTTTCATGGAGGGTGTAGCAAGATCCTGAATGGCTCTAATAATATTGCATAAATTAGAGCTCTCCAGTTAGGGGTAGAGTTGGCTATCAAATGGGGGATTATAGAGATTCATATTGAGGGTGATTATCAAATTATTACTTCTTCTCTGGAATCAAAAAAATCTACAAGTTGGGAGATCCAATACATTCTAGCTAAGGTAATTAATCTGCTATCTAAATTTGAAGAATTTGAAATTTTGAATTGTTACAGGGAAGCCAATGCAATGGCTGACTGGCTAGCTAATAAAGCGGTCTCACTAGATCATGGGTCCTTGGAATGGGGACATAAAGAGTTGTTACAAAATCTTATAAAGGATAATTCTTCTCTTAAGGATTCAAAGGATTTGGAATTCATATCACCTCGTTAAAGCGATTGGGTGACACTACAACATTTGGGGTCAAATTTTGATGCCAATTTGCGATGGCACTACCATTTGTGTGTGATTTTTGTATGTTTTTTTTCAAGTGCCCCCGACACTGTCGCAATAGTGATGATACCATCGTAATTGTGACACCCTCTTGATTATAAACAAAAAAAAAGATTAAGAAAGCCTCATTTGTGATCGAGCTGTGCATGCGAGCAGAAGGAAACTATACCATTCTGCGTGCGAAGAGGGCTCTTATTGTATTGAATCTAGCTAGCACTCACAACTAAAGAATCCAACAGCTCATTCATCACACCTCCGGGCCAATTTACAATTCATTTAGTTGGTTTCCTTCATGTTTAGGGTATAGACACCACGTACTCATCAACAAGATGCCACCGCGTACTCACCATTTGAGGTATGTCTTTTATTTTAGCCTTTGGTTAAGAGCATATTACAGATATCAGTCAATATGATGAATATACACTGTAATGAGAACATACGCCATAATCTACATAAACCCTATCATAAAGAAAGTGATGCTTTGTCATGGGCAGTATGCCACTATTGTCTCACTGAAGCTTTGACCCTATCTATTGAAGGTCAGATGCCAATGAATTTTGCAATGGTTGGTGTCTTTTTAAATGCTTCATTGAGGGATTGAACAAACTGTCTGGAACCTGGACATTCACGATCTTATTATCAATTTCAATATATGTCTTGTATTTTAGCCTTTGGTTAAGATCATATTACATGACTAGAGGCATATACCCTAAGATGGCCTGATTGATATTAGTTAATATGAGAACATACATTGTAATGAGAACATACGTCGTAATCTACAGAAACCCTAGCATAAAGAAAGTGATGCTTTGTCACGGGCAGTATGCCACTGTTGTCTCACTGAAGCTTTGACCCTATCTATTGAAGGTTAGATGCCAATGAATTTTTCAATGGTTGGTGTCTTTTTAAATGCCTCATTGAGGGATTGAACAAACTGTCTGGAACCTAGACATTTAGGATCTTATTATCAATTTCAATATATACATTGAATTATATGGTTTTTCACTATAGATACTTGAGGGTGTTAGTGTTTTTTGCTTTAATTTCTAGCTGGCCTTCTGTCACATTAAAGAATCAGATGTCTTCTCTAGGAGTTGAGGTCGAGGCTTTTCTAATGTTTAGGCTTGCATGTCCTATTTTCATTTTTTACTACAAACTTTCTCTACTTTAACAACTTGAGGATAGTAAAATTTAGTTTATTCCTTGTTGTTTCAAATGCTATACTATTGAATTACTAATGGCATGGATGAATATGGTTTGTTTCCCTATAGTGGAGGAGCTTGTGCTCAATAAGAGCTACACACATGTTGTTGTTCCTGTATCGTAGGCTACATTGCTGATTCCATAATTCTGGTGGGTTAGAAAGTCCTTATTTTAGGTTATTTTTGTGGTTGGTGATTCTCTCCTTACTAGTGTTTTTTTCTATCTGGGTTTGGTCATTTTTTGATTGTTTATGTTTATCATGTGTGATTACTTCTTGGAT
>MU224706.1:252398-271235 GCA_018584345.1 Thuja plicata
CGACCCTTAACCAGGTCACTATACTTATTGCATTGTATTGTACAACTCCTAACAGGGTTGAAATATCTTCTAACAGGGATTACTACAAACAAGTATAGTTTATTGTGGGTGCTAATTCCCACCAGGGGTTTTACCATTTGGTTTCCCCGTAATCAAATTGTGTGTTGAGTGCTATGTTATCTGATTAAGAATTTACTTTGTTTTATTCTAAAGGTAAAGATGTAAAAAGAATTGAAGTTACTGATAACTGATTCACCCCCCCCCTCTCAGTTATCCTTTGGGACTATTCTAACAGAATATAGATGTAGAAACTCCTAATTCTGTCTCTCCCTTTATTGTAGAATCTCTTCTCCATTTTCTAGATAAATATGCAGTGTTAAATTTTTTAATTTTCTCCCTTAGATGGATGTTTCTTTGAATCTTTCTTTGATGTTTTCTCTCCTTTGATTTTTCCTCTCCTTGATGGATAGTTCTTTTCTCTTTGACAACAATAATATATTTCATTGAATACTTCTCTCCATATTCATTAGGTACATCTCTCCCTTTGAATACTTCTGATAGATATTTCATATGGATATAATATCTCCCTTTGAGAAAAATTCCAAAATATATCTCTTTTCTATAATATATTCCTTGAATTTCTTCTCCATCAGCAATACAATAACTCTGGTGTTCGGTGCAGATAGGTACATTTTTGTGTACTAATATATCTTTAAAGTCCATCTCTTTTCTTGCATCAACATGAATGATCTTCTGATAATGTGCAGGCTGATGCAACCTCCTGGCTAGATTAGTGACCAGTAGACATGGGTCAGACCCCTAGTCTCTTTCTCAAGTACTCAAATCTATCTTTAGGTCGTGGCTTTGTGAATATGTCAGCTAATTGTTCCTTGGATTGAACATATTCCAGTATCACTTCTTTCTCTTGCACTTGTTCTCTTAAGTAATGATACTTGATAAAAATATGCTTTGTCTTAGCATGCATCACAGGGTTCTTTGAGAATTTGATAGCACTAGTATTATCACAATAGATAATCACTGGTTCAAGAATTTTCATATTCATACCTTCCAGTAATTGTTTGATCCATGCAATGTTAGAGCAATTTGCAGCAGCAACCACATATTCTGCTTCTGCAGTGGATTGAGAGATGCATCCTTGCTTCTTACTTATCCATGTGACAAGTCTGTCACCCATGAATAATGCTCCTCCTATTTTGCTCTTTCTATCATCTAAGTTTCTAGCCCAATCAACATCTGTATAGACTTGATGCTTAGATTTGCCTTCTCTTTTATACCATAAGTCATAGTCTTTGGTATTTTTTAGATATCTTAGAATTCTTTTGACAACAGTCATGTGTGATTCCTTGGGATTAGAAGAGAATATTGCAACTATTCCAACTGCATGTACTATATCTGGTCTAGTATGAACAACATACATGATTTTTCCAATCATAGATCTATATAGGGTCTCATTTACCTTGGTTGACTTGTCTTTCTTTGTCAGCTTGCATCCAGTCGCCATAGGTGTTCCAACTAGCTTGGAGTCCTCCATCTTGAATATCTTCATAACTTCCTTGATGTATTTGGATTGTGTGATGTATATGCATGCATCCTGTTGAAGAATCTATAGGCCAAGAAAGAATTTGATCTCCCCAAACATTGACATCTCAAACTCTTTGCCCATTTCAGCAGCAAATGATTTGTATAACATATCATTACCTCCAAATATGATATCATCAACAAATATTTCAGCAATTAGAATGTTATCATCAGTATCATCTTTTAAATACATATTATTGTTATCACTTGTTCTTACAAATTCAATACTTATGAGATATCAATGAAGTCTTTCATACCATGCTCTCGGTGCTTGTTTCAATTCATACAAGGATTTGTGCAATCTACAAACCATTTTTCTCTTGTTAGGATCAACAAACCCTTATGGTTGTTCAATGTATACTTCTTCTTCTAGTATTCCATTTAGGAATGCAGATTTGACATCCATTTGGTATACCTTGAATCCTTTGTAAGCAGCGTAAGAAAGTAGAATTCTTACTCCTTCTAGTCTAGAAAAGGGTGCAAAGGTTTCTCCATAGTCAATACCTTCTTCTTGTGCATACCCCTTGCATACTAATCTTGCTTTGTTCCTTGTGACTTCTCCATTCTCATTTAGCTTATTTCTGAATATCTATTTGGTACCAATGAGATTCTTGTCATCTATTTTAGGTACTAATGTCCATGTTCTATTCTTCACAATCTTCTCCATCTCTTCATTCATAGAACTGACCCATTATTCATTTTCAAGTGCATTATTATCAGATTTAGGCTCAAAATCAAAAATTAAACATCTAGTGTTCAGTGACTTACTTCTTGTTCTAATTCTAGCCCTTTTGTCTCTTATGATGTGGTTTTGTGGATGGTGTCTTCTAACATACTTGGAAAGTATCGGTTCAGCTCTTTGTTCATCATTTTGTTGATCATCTCGACCTTCATTTTGATCCCCATCGCTCGGTGCATCATCTTGATCAATTTCCTATTTTTTGGTGTTTGGAGCCTGATGCTCGGGTGCATTATTCTGTCATTTGGGAGCGATACATTGTTGCTCGGGCAAAGTGTCAGGTTCTTCACTATAGACAAACCTATTGTAATCTTCCAGTTCCTTTCCACTTTCCTCATCATTTTATCATCAAATTCATCCACTTTGACATTCGCACTTTCAATGATTTTGTTAGAGGATTTGTTAAGACATTTATAAGCCTTGCTTTTGGTAGAATAACCTAGAAATATTCCTTCTTCACCTTTGGAGTCAAGATTTCCATTTCTATCATCTTTCAAAATATAACATTGACTTCCAAAAATTTTGAAGTAACTTACATTGGGTGTGTATCCATACCATAGCTCATAAGGTGTCTTTCTTCAGTTGAACTCGATTTAATGTGTAGATAGCAGTACTGATAGCTTCCCTCTAGAATGTTTGTGTGATGCCTTTCTCAATCATAAATGTTCTAGCATATTAAAAAATGGATCTATTCCTTCTTTTAGCAATCCCATTTTTCTGTGGTGTTCTTGGTGCAGAAACATGTCTTTGAATTTCATGTTGATTACATAAGTTAGTGAATTCATCATAAATAAATTCTCCCCCTCTATCTGATCTTAGAAATTTTAGTTCCTTTCCACTTTGTTTTTCCACTATAGCTTTATACCATTTAAACATCTTGAATGCTTCTGATTTCTCTTTTAAGAACATAACTATCATCATTCTAGAATAATCATCAACAAAGAGAATGAAGTATCTATCACCATAGTAGCTCTGTGTTCTCATTGGTTCACATAAGTCAGTATGGACTAGCTCTAGAATAACATTAGATGTGTATGTTTTTCTCTTGAAACTAGACTTTATCATTTTACCATTTTGACAATTCTTACACATGATATGGTCGGGCTTTGACATGCTCAGTAAGCCTCTTACTTTCCTTTTATTTCTTATCCTAACCATGTTGTCAAAATTCACATGACATAAAATTTTATGCCACAACCATATGTCTTTGTTTTTAGCCATTAAACAAGTGGTATTAATATCATCAAGATAGAATAGGTTACCTTTTGTCTGTTCACCAATTGTGATCAACCTTCCTGATTCATTAAAGATCTTTGCCTTTTTATTCTCAAATGCAACTCAGTGTCCTGTGTTATTCAGCTGTAAAACACTCAATAGATTATAGTTAAGTCCTTTCACCCAATATGCATTTTCACATCTGATCAGATTATTCAACATTATGGTTCCTTTACCTTCAACCAGTCAAGGTGAGTCATTACCCATTCTTTATGATCCACCATTATAATATTCAAAAGTTCCAAAAAAAATTTATTTCTAGTCATGTGGTGAGTAAAACCACTATCAATAATCTAGATATCATTCTTGCTAACTTTAGATATGAGTGTAGTTTCAACATACCTTTCCTCTTTATATGAATCATCCTTCATAGCAACAAATACCACCTCAATATCTTCATCAAAATTGGTGTCACTATTCTTAGCTTTGTTCTCAGCTAGGTAACAAGCTTTCTTTCCTTTGTCCTTGTATTTTTGTTATCTCTTCTGTCTGATTGTTGGTTGCTTTGATAATCTCTGTCATCACCTCTATCAAACTTCTTTTCATACGATCTGTCATTGTATTTGTCTTCTTTTCTTTTGTTAGGAAATCTAGCAGCAAAGTGTCCAATCTCTTTACAATTTTAAAACATACCAATGGTAATTTACCTTTGTATCTACCTTTGCCTCTTTGCAATCTTCTAGCCATTAGTGCTTTAATCTCATCAAGTTCTTGGTCATCACTATCACTTTCACTATCATTTATCATAGTGTGTTTATGACTTAATTTACTTATTTTCAAAGAAGATTTGAATGCAGACTCAATAGTTGGTAAGACATTGTTGTCAAAGTTATTCATCTCTAATGAAATAAGTCTACCAATCAAACTATCTAGAGTAACATTGTTATTTTCTATTGCTCTCATTTCTTGTATAGCAGATACTCTAATAGCATAAATAGGCAGTAAGGTTCTTAGAATTTTACTTACCACTCTTTCTTCTTCAAGTACACCTCCTACTCCTCAGATAGCATTTGCAACCTCTTTGATTGTGTAGGTATACTGAGTGATGTTTTCTCCTGCTTTCATTCTTAGGTCATCAAAACTTCCTCTTAGGCTTTCTGCCTTAGCTTTTAGCATATTCATATCTCCTCCATGTACTAGCTTGAGTTTGTCCCACATTTTCTTTGCAATGGTGCATGATTTGACATCTTCAAATTCAGCATCGAAGAGTGAGGAAGCAAGTTCTATCATCATAGAATTGTGTTCATTCCTTTCTCTCAATTGATCAACTGTTGGAGGTCCAGTAGGTAAAACAAATTCAGTATCTAAGTATTGAGTAACATCATTTCCAATACCTAATAGGTGGAGTCTTATCCTACTTTTCCATGATGCAAAGTTGTCCTTGTTCAACTTAGGAACATCCCTTTTTCTCATCTTGTGATCTTTAGCTTGAGTATTTAAACTCCCTTTATAAGAACACAAGCTCTGATACCAATTTTTAGAATAACTGAGAGGGGGAGGGGGCTAAATCAGTGGCCTCAAAAATTAATCCAATAAATCAACCCAAAAATTTATACCACAAATATAAAACCTATATTTATCTTCAGTTCTACAAGATGTATGCCTTGTGTGAATCTAACATGTATATACTGCTTGATGTTTATAGTTTTTATCCTTTCCTTAAGCTTTACCGAATAGTAGTCTATCTTATCTTAACCTTTACCAAAATACAATAAATAACTTAGTGTTTACCGATCAATCATGGTTTAGTAATGTGTAAAGAAAAAAATCAAAGCAATGAACTGTATACACATATGACACATGGATTTTTAACGTGGAAGCCCTGTTAGGGGAAAAACCACTTGGGACCAGTAACCCAAAATTTTCACTCTTCTAAAGTGAGCTTGGTGAAGAGAAAACCCTGTTAAAGGTTAACAACACATTGTTAAGTGCGACCTTGTTAGAGGATTTATCACTAACAGTTTATCACTTGACCTAGCATTCACTGTGTTGTCAACATGAAAATATTTTGATACTCCTTGGGATGTATCTCAATATATAAAGGATTGTTAAATCCTACTATGTTAAGAGATTTTCTGAATCAATGATTGAACTGAAATAGTATATGATATGTTCATAAATACAACTTAATCTTGCAGATGTTCAGATCTATTGTAAGTTCATATTACCTCTTCTGATCAATGTTCCTCTTATGTTCCTTTGCTCCACTTCTTTATGCTCGGTGAATGTTGTTGCTTCTTTGTTGCTCGGTGTCTGCAAAAATATTAGCTCTGTTCTTTAGCTTCTATGATCAGATCTGTATGAAGACTTCTATCTTCACCATAATTCTCTTCAGAATTCCTCTTTTTATAATAAATTATGTGTCTCTTTATATAGACATGATTTCACCATTTCTTGTCCTTCTTGTTTTCTTTGTTGATCACTTCTTGATCCGTAAAGCTCGCCATGCTTTCTTTAGTTTTAATCAGTAAAACTCTCCTTGTTTTCTAGAATAAAACATGTTTTAAATCTCCTTCTTATCTTTAGCTTTTAACTGATCGATGAAAATAATGTAATCAAACAGTTTTTATGCCCTACATACCCGTCCCTACATTTTGTAGGAAAAATGTTGGGTCCCCCTTTTTCTCTGGCCTTTGCCTCCATAGGGCTGATGTTGTGTCCTCTTTTGGTCTTCCTTGCTCTGGGGCCCAGTCCCAGAGTGTTTGTCTTCTTTGTTCCAGCTGGACTCCAGACTTTGGGACTCTCTGTCACCATTTCCTCTTTTGCTAGAAGGTACAGTTGCATTGAATCCCTGGGTCCAGAGTTTAGAGGTTTTCCTTTCTTGGGATTTGTAGAAGGAATGTAGGATGTTTAAGGGTATAAATAAGTTTCACCGGTCATGTTACATTTACCACTAACAAATTACCCAGAGTGATTCAAGGTGATTAAGGCGATTTAACAACGATTAAGTGCAATTTGTTCACAGTGCTTAAACATTGCTTAACAGTAACTGGAAGTTGTGTGTTCATAATCATTTGAAGCTGATCAGTTACAGAGTGCTTCCCATGCTCATTCTCCCACATTCTTCATGTTTTAAGGTAGGCCCTTTTGGTTCTCCCTTGTTGTTTTTTGGTTTTCTTTCCTTGTTTTTCTTTTCGTCTCTATTTCCCATTCTGTTCTTTGTCACCTCCCATTGGTGGGATGGCTTTGCCGGAAGGTTGTCCACCTTCCTTGCATTGATTTGCTTCTTGTAAATAGTGTACATTCCTATAGGTTCTATAAATTCTCATAACTTCTGTGCAAATTGTAGATAGTCCCACAGGTAGGGTCGTTCCTATAAATTGTGACATTCTCTGGCTTCCCCTATAATTTTGGTCTATAAATTGGTCTGTATATTGTTATGATGACCCTCCCTATGGTGAGCTCATCATGCCCTTTTGTCTTTATTCAAGTTGTCGATCTTTCCCTTCTGGTGTCTGAAAACTCAAACTCGGCACCTTGCCTGGTTGAGTTTGCAGGTTTTCTCTCTCTTCTATCATTTCTATCTTAACATTGGATTTAATTCTCCCACATGCGAGCATTCAAAATTGGCCCAAGTGGCATTCATTCCCTTGTGTGTTCGGACAACTATCGCCATTATTGCTATTACTCCCTTTACTACGTGACCACATGACGCCCCATGTCAGTGTAGTATGACTAATTTCTGGTCATGTCAATAATGGTTAGTTTTTCAGACTCCGGGCCCCAAGTTCCCCTTTGGTCTTCATTTCATTTATCGCATGGGCCAGAATCCCTGAAACCCCCGGGCATAGATCAAATTCCTAAGTCATTTCATTATATATATATTTTTTCAGGGTTTGATGCAAACTAACACCATTTTTAGGACATATGAAAGGCGGTGATGAAATCTCTGGGATCTAGAATTTTTATTATATTATCTATACTGATGGTTGTCCAGTCTTGCAAGTTGCCGAAATTCACTTATTAATCATGTCTAAAGCATCAACATCTTCCCCACCTGGGAGCCTGAAACTCCCTACTACTACTTCAACAAGGGTAGCTGTCAGGACAAAGGCCAAGAAGGCCTTAGAGAAACTCTCATAGATAATGAAATATCTGAAGGGAGAAGCTATTCTGGGATCGAAGGTTGATTCCAAGCTTCAATTGGTCACTGACACAAGTGTCGGGGCATGGGCCAAAATACAATCCTTGGTGAAAATAATGTTCATACAGCGCAAGGCCAAAGATCTGATGGCACTCAATGTGGCCTCCTCTAGAAACCTTAAGGCTGCCTGATCCCCTGCTCAATGCAGGCTCCAGAGCTCATTCTCACACTGGCAGAACACTACAACACAGTTGTCCAGGCTTTCATGCTTTCTGCCCCTATTCCGTCGGGCTACCCAACGCCCATGGTGTCTCTAGATGCCGCAACATTTTCTTTGGGGCTAGGGATCCCCTAGTTTGCCAATGCTACAGTTATCACCTGAACCCTGACATTAAATGAATTTGAGAAGCTCTCGAGCATGGCCCGACAATACCTCAACTCCAACTGGATGAAGACCGCAAGAAAAGATTACAAAAAGATGAAATTGGAGATTCCCGGGAAAAAATTCAAAGAAAGCATACAAGTGGGGATCATTGCTTTGTGCAGGGTCTTTGGAGAGCCCCGTGCCCAGGAATTATCGGCATGGATGTACTACTTCTTGTTTGGCATCGCCTCCGGTGGGAAAACTTTCGATTGGGCAACAATCATCGCCAATCATGTGGACGCCCAGCTTGTCAGGGTCACCCGGTCCTCCAAATTTTACATGACTGCCTATGTCTTGTGGGCACTAGTGCAACAACACCCCATCACAAAGGGATTACTCAGTGTCAGTGAGCTCAGGACCAGCAAGGGCTAGAATGCTCCATGGGACTACTTCCCACAAATACAATGGGAGGCCAGTTTCCCCAATTTTTGCAGAGTAAATGATGCCTTCATTTACTACAATATTCTTACACCCACTCGGGATGCCAGATATCGGATTTCAAAAGAGGCAATGACATTGATCAATACTTAAGGCCATTATTATATTCAATTTAAGCAATACTCCTACATTTGGGTGACCGACTTCTCTGGGAAACCCTAGCTATAACCCAAGCATTGTGGGGATAGGATAATTATTTTGAAATATTGCAGACAAATTCTAGAGCTAGGTGCCTTCTTTGCATTGAAGAAGGTCACTAACATTCCATTCCCAATAACCTATGGGAACTATACTTGCAGCCTTACAGTGGTGAAAGAGGCCGATAGTGAACTGAAGTGTCTGGGGCTGGTAGAGTTTTACTTGGACCAGAAAATTTTTGATCCGCTAGATAAGATAGTGTCGGCATTGCCCCGGGTGTCAAATGCCCACAAGACTCACATTGAATATTTTTGGGCAGACTGCCAAGATGATTTTGAATTCTAGAACTGACATTTTGTTAGACACAAGGCATGATGAAGCACCTCAAGCTACAAAATTTTCTCAAGGACTTTTCAGATACCGGGTCCACAGAGGACCCACAATACAAGGCACATGGAGTAGACAAAATGGCTCTCCCTCTAGTGGACTGGGACACCCTGAAAGGCCCAGCAATTGAGGACATCACCCACAATGTAATTAAATGCAGTCATGTGTATTTTCAAAAGATGTGTCTAAAAAGTACTCGAATAGTTGGCCCGTTTTTGCAGGGATCCACTTCTGGGGCCAGAACCTCTTCGCAGGGAAAGGATAGTGGAAAAAGAAAAGTTGGGACCTCACCCCAGATCCCTTCCTTAGTTACCATTGTAGAACAATTGCACCTTCAGCTGGCAGCATCCCACCAGATGAAGGAAGCCATAAGTACCCTGCTAGGCATCCTGGTTATTACAGCAGAACCTTCCCTCCCTTCCGGCTCCTCCTCACTTGCAGAACTCATGGTTTGGGTAACAGGGATAGGAGTGGAGGAGGAGCATGAAACCATTTTAGATGTCGGGCCCCCATTGGTAACAAGGAGGAAGAAGAAAAAGACAAATGTTCCTAAGCAAAAGGTAGAAACACACCTCGGGATGCCCCACTCCCCTGAGTTGCAGATTATCCCGAATTCCCCTGAGCTGGAAAATCAACCAGAGCATCACCGGAGACCTGCCCTTTGCATGATGATCTTGAAAACATCTTTGGGATAGATGAGCTTGTAAATTTACAAGGGGATATAGGGAAGGTGGTAGAAGAGATCGCCGCCCAAGAAGAAGAATGAATCCCCACTGACGGGGAGATCCCAGAAAAATAAGTTGCCACGGAGCAGGAATTTTGTGTAGAAAGAGAAAAGGAATTAGAATAGGTGGACATCCTAGATGTCCAAGAAATCCAGTCTCGAAGACTGAAACAGAGAAGAGGCAAGTGAAAGATGAGAAGTCAGCTTCGACTAAGGGAACCGGACCTACGAGAACAACTGTAACCTCACCCTCCATGCTCCAGATGCCTCTGCCCACCCAGGGCAATACAAAATTTGACCAGGTGATCCCAGTAATACTACAAGTAGATCCAGTTTGGATACCTTCACCACCTTTGGAGGATAAGCCTACAGAGGAGAATGTCCTGGTAGATGATGTCGGAGAAAAACAACAACAACAGCAGGATGAGGAGGAAAACCCCAGAGATATGAATATTCATCCCACAGATGCTGCTAAGAATGGGAGCGCTGAGGAAGAGAATATTGACGCCACAAAGGTGGACGGTGTAGATAATCCCAAAAATTAGGAGAAAGAGTCAAAAGAGACCATAGATGCAGGGGTGAATAGCGGAACCCCGGGGGAGACTCAAGTGATCAAGCTCTAGCAGTAAGGCCTCCCTCACCACCACAATGTTTGGTGGAAGCGAAGAAGAGAAAGACCCCGGCAGCGGCCAAAGCCCATCTCTCCCTGGCTGAGATGATGGTACAAAGTCAGAGCCTCCCCAAGGAAAAGAAGGCCCAAACACTCTACTCTATTCAGAATGGTCCAGGCAGAGATATAGTCAAGGTCATTGCAACACCTCCCCCATATAAAGAGGAAGCAACGGTAAGTGCTACAAGATACACGGTCACAAAGGTACCTCTGGGGAAGAGGAATAAGCAGGGTGAATTGGACCTTCTCAAAGAAGATAGCCAGGAAATTGAGGTTCGGTATGAAAAATAGGCGCAGAAGGTGAAGGAGGAAAGGGAAAAGAATGAAAATCTCCCCGGGCTTCTCATAGAACTTACACAGCCACTGGCCGAGATCCATCTGGAAGCCTCCACCTCTGGAAGAACGCTCCCACAGGGTGACTTGGATGTTCTAAGGGCCATAAAGAAGAAGGCATAGGCTATAGATGGGTGGATTGTGGACCAGATCAAGGCTGTAAGGCAATTCTTAGAGGCGACACTCCTAGACCTTTATCTGGTCAGTAATCTTGTGGTCTAGGTAAGTGGCATCATTTTCCTATGGGAAAAGGACATAGAGAAGTATGAGGAGTGGAGGACTAGATTAGAAGAAGTAATAAACTTTAGGGAGGAGGCCTTCATAGAGGCTAGAGTTTTGGGAGAAGAACCCTTCAGATTCCTCTAGGCCCAACACTCCAGACTTGGCATCAAATTTGAGGTAAGCAAGCAACTAGTTACGACCCTAAAAGATAAGATCGCGGTGGTCTGGTATCCTTTGGACCTGTATAAAGCATTTGTTGGAAGGGTTTCACAAGTTGATCCCTTCACCACTAGGACTTGTGCCCTGGAGGATTATGTCCTCGGTAAATTTGATGAGCTGATGGAGTCCCGGTATCAGTTTTCCAGAGACTTTGACGGAGGGAAAATGTCTAGAATATTCAAAATGATGCTCTAAGCTCATGACTCAGTAAAGATAGCCAAAGAATTTTGGGACGGGGCTGGAGACATCGAAGAAAGGTTCAGAATCATCAGTGACCGGTGGGATAATGGCAAGGACGTAGATGAGGATGACATTGGCCAAATTTTGGAGGTCTTCAAGAACAACAAGGGATAGTAGAGTTCTTTGGACTCCATATATTTTCACCAGTAGGGTGCATCTTTGAACATTCATTATTCTTTGAGTGTAAGCTCCCAGACTCCAAGATTCTGGATCCAAAAGTTTTGTATTCTTTCAGTGACCCGTGTCTAGGTTCCCCAGAGCCAACCGGTCATTGTCCAGCAGTTAATAAGGGGGTCAGCAGGTAGGTGATCCCAGCAAGGCATGTCAGATAAAGGGATGGTTCTGAATGGTGATTTTCCCAAGGCACCGATCCAACATTAACTACCTGGTGCATCGAAGATAGTGAGCCACATTTTGCATTGATGAGGCATGTTTCCTCCAACTCTGAGAAGATCAGATTTCTTCTATGTTTACTCTGGCGCTCTTCTCTATGTCGATTCTTCCGACTTCCTTCCTTGTCTTCTTCCTCTGTCTTGTCAGACCTCTACTCTTTTTGAGGTGATTGTAAGTGGTGCAGGTAGTACCGACCACCAAATATTGTATTTTAATGTTGAGTGTACAGTTAGATTAGGTTAGTTTTAGGGAAAAACTATGTGTATAAATAAGGAGTCCGACCTCATAACAAGGGTCGGAAAAATTGATGATTTTGTAGTCCAAGTAATAGAAAATATTTCTTTTCATTTATAGTAGTTGTAGGAGCTCAATGCTCAATAGTTCTTAGTAGTTAGATGCTCCCTTGGAGCCATTGATGTACACACCAATGATGCTGGAACATTCTGTTAATGAAGAAGGAAGAACAATTTATGGCAATGATGTTGTTGATGTTTTGATCTTCGAGTTAGCAATATCTTTTGTGCTGTATGTTTCTAATGTCCTTTTCTTTGATGTTTTGTTAGATTAATGGTCTCATTTCCCCTTGCTATTGAATATGTATGAACTGTTGGTTCTGTATGCATTCAATATTTAGTGTAGTTCATTAGAGAATTGTTCATGTTTGAAATATGTTGCATAACTATAAGTAGAAGTAATAAACTTTAACCTTGGTCTATCTTTTTCTATTTATTTGGTAAACTTAACGTGCTTGCAGGAAACCCCATCCCCATCAATGAAATTCCCAAAGATGACAAGTCAAAAACCAGCTATCCCCCCAAACAAAATAGTCACTTGCCCGACTAAGCTTCCCCACACTGTCGAAACCCAACACTCAGGTGCTTGAAGGCCCAAAGAATTTAGTCCCCGAACAACCTTTACAATCGAAGTTGGCTGGTACCTGGTGACAACTTATCATTTCTTGATCACACCAGTCACAAAGTCCCATCCACAACAATTAACTCTATATTTATCTCCTTCCAGTTAAGTTGTTTTGTCATTTTCCTAACTTTATTTCCTGTCATTCAACACTTTAGTTGTGCTCAGTGACTACTGCAGATAGATCAGGCATCAACTTTAGTTCTGTTCGATGACAACTGCAATTATCTTGGTAATGCTTGCTCAGGTAACACTGTCTGTTGGGTCATTAATTCTGTACTCGAGGTTCATTGTTCCTTGGGGTTTACTGTCACTTGGTGTACATGATCACCGATGACAAAAACTTTGACTTTTTAGATCTTTAAGTGTTGTGACAATATGTGTATGATCAATTATACCATATCAAGTTGACATCAATGGCAATAAAATACATTAACTAATTTAATGTCTTGCATTTACTTTCAGCATCTCGGTGATCATCAACTTTGTCATCTTCAAACATTCAATCACTTATTGTTCATCATACAATACATATATGTTCATTCAAAGAAGTGCACCAACCCCATTAAAAAATGAGAAGAACAATTCTTGGGGAGTAATGATGCATACATACATTACATATGTATATGTATACATATACATATATGTAATGTTTATTTATCTAAATGATTTCCTCATTATTCTGTAGCATGTTTACTTTTCATTTTGTAATAATTCTTCACATTCTATAGCATTATTTTTTGGCTTTGGAAATTTATTTTTCTATTTAGTTACTTTTTTATTGGTGAATTTGGAATTTTTAGCTTGGTCTAGATGAAATTAGATCATAATTGGGGAACCTCATCCCTGACATGAATTCACAAAAAAATAAATCTATAAGCATAATAGAATAGGGACCAAACACAAAGTCCATGAGAACACCAACCCAATGAGGGTAAGGAACACATGCATGAATGCCAACAACATTAATACTTAAGGTTCAAATGCACAAGAACACTAGATCGATGAATGAAAAAGCCTATGATCCTTAAAGTATTCATCTCCTCATACAAGAATAACATCACTCATATCCATAACCTCTTTGATAGTCCAAAGATAATTCATGTTAGTAACCAAAGAAAAAATACAACTAGAATATAACAAAGAAAAATCAAACCTATCTGATTACTACTTTATTCTTGTAGAACTCCTTAGTGGACATGGTTGAGTTTATTCTTCTAAACATTGAGAGCTACAATCTTTCCTTGTCATTAGGTCCAACATAATTACATAATTCTTCTTTCAGTGGAGTATATGGAATTTAAAGTACCTCTCTTTTCAACTCCCCCTAATTACAATTCAATAATGGAAGGTTTTACCCCTCTAAAAATGATATTTATTCTATAGAGAACTTTCTCATCCACTAGATCCCAAACCTTGTACTATTTAAATTTGACACTGTTGTCAATGAAGATACACTTAATGGACATATTCTCATACTTAGATATTTTCTCATTTGCACATGAGAATATGTCTTAATACCAAATACTTTGATATGTCTCATTAAAGGCTTATTTTCCTAAACACACTTCTATGGGTGTCTTATTAACAAGTGTTGATGTAGGAGATATATATGCTAGATAAAAAGTGATTTATACAACTTCAACCCATGAATATATTTCAAGGCCAATACCACTAAGCATACTTTTAACCTTCTACATCAAAATCTTATCCACCCTCTCCACAACTATAGTCTATTAAGTTATGTATGGAGTTTTCTAATGCCTCTCAATCCCATAGTCCTTACAGAACTTATCAAATTTTGTCAAATAAAACTCACCACTATTATTAGTGTTGGATGATATCAGTTTTTGGTACTAATCATGTTATTGATACTCATGTTTTGTCACTGATGTCAACATATATTTATGTGAAAGAAGACAGACTAGTTACTTGACTGGACGGCATGTACGGACACTGTACAGATGAACCAGAAAGAGAGAAGTTGGATTTAAGTAGAAGACTAAGTTTTGACCTTACACCTAAGGCCGCTTGAATTTATGTTTCATATCATGGATGTTACAGCTGTTTTAGTAAAGACTATTTTCTGGACTGTGAGTGTGACTGTGATTCTGGACAGAGAAGGTCTCTGTGTTTCGGGCATATCTTGCTGAGGAAGATGTTTCAAAACTTGCAAACTTACTAATGGAGAGCTGACATATGATGGTGAAATGGGTTGAGTTAGATTTCTGTTTGGGTACTGATGACATCAATTGTGGCATGTGTTCTAGAGAAGATTTATTTCCTGGCTGACTTCAGACTTGTAACATGTGGAAATTAATTTTGAGCATTGATTGCAGATCTGTAAGTATTTGTAATGAATTTTAAATATTGTATACTTGGTATAGGTACCATGTATATCTTAGCAAGGGCTTATGTAATTATTTGTATGATGGGGAGCCTTAATTGGCTGACCTAGTTAATTGTGTATTAGGAAAGCTTAACTGGCCGACCTAATGGGTTATTGTAAGAGGGTATATATGAGTGATCTTTTCATTTGTGAAAAGTGTGGTAGAGAAAGAAAAGAGCAGAGATTTGTGAAGCTGCAAAGCTTGACTGCTAGATAGAGAGCTTATTTGGCATTTCATTGGAACTGACCAAGTAAAGACAGTTGCTATCAGATAGTTCACTGGATTGTGTATTTTCTGTATACACTTGATGCAGATTGTGAATCCCTAAGGGTGGCTTTAACCTTCTTTGGGAAGTGAGCCTTGGTAGTGAGCCTACTACTTTCATTGACTCCTAACAGGGTCTGTCTCCTAACAGGGTTAATATCTTTTAACAGGGATACTATACTCTCAGTACATTATTTTGTGGGTGTTCATTCCCACCGGGGTTTTACCTTTAACAGGGTTTCCTCAAAAACAAACATTGTGTTATGGTGTTGGCAATTATTGTGTTATTTAATTTTGATGTTATGGTTCATAAAGTTTAAAGTTTAATAATCTATTGCACAGCTGATTCACCCCGCCCCCCCTCTCAGTTGTCTTGTGGACTGTTATTCCTAACGATTGGTATCAGAGCTATTGGTCCTCAGAGAGAAATTTTAATAGCTTGAGGTGATCCTTAAGATGAGTTACTATAGGAAGGATAGTCCGAAGTTTGATCTTGAAAACTTTGACAATTGGCAGAACAAGATGAGAAAACATTTTCTATGTATTGGAATTGAGTACTGGATGATCACAAAGAAGAATGTAGCAATAACGACTGAAGATGAGCTGGAAAAGGCTACTGAAGATGAAATGAAACTATTTTCCTACAATATGGTTGCAAGGGAATCTCTGATCAACACCCTATCTGAAGGATAATTCACTCAAGTGAAGGACTTGGAATCTGCACATGACATCTAGACAAGACTGGAAGCATTGTATGTTGGAGACAAATTTACAAAACAAGCGAACTTGCAAAACTGGAAAACAAAGATGGAATCACTGAAGATGAGAGAAGATGAGAATGTCAGAGCATATGCATAGAGAATTACTGAGGTAGTTACTGGTATTAGGAACTCTAGAGGTACTTATAGTGAGGAAGAAGTAATTGCAAAGATTCTCAGATCTTTGACACCTGCATATAGAACCAAAGTACAGGCTATAGAGGAGATCATACCTTTGACACCGAACTTCACCAGAGAGATGTTGATTGTAAAGCTTACTACATTCGAGGCCACAGAATGAGAGACACTTTACCTAGGTTAGAGTCAGCATTCAAGGAAACTGTGCACAAGAACAAGAAGACCTTATCTGGAAATGCAAGCAGTAGTGATCTAAGAGAAGAACTTGGAGCTTATGTTGATGAATGGGAACAGATACAGGAAAATACAGAAATCTAGATGAAGTTGTGGCACTAATTTCTATAAGAGAAAAGAGAGGTAAGGGTAAATTTGAATGCAAATTACCTTTGACATGTTTTTCATGTAATAAGATTGGTCATTTTGCATCTAGATGTCCTACAAGAATCCCAAAGCACAAACCTAAGTTTTTCAAGTCTAAGTTCTCGAAAGATAAGGAATTTTATTATGCTATTGAGGGAATATCTGATGATGAGGATGATAAATTTGATGAGATTGGATTCATTTCTATTAAAGATGATGCACCTATGCATGAGGAAAAAGCCCTAGTATCCCGAGTTGAAAAGAAATCTGAATGGGTTATAGACAGTGGATGTTCACACCATATGACTGGAGATAGTAATAAGTTTGTGAGTTTGAAGAAACATGTTGGTGGTGTTTTCAGATTTGGTGACAATACTCCTAAACTTATTACTGGATTTGGATCTATTTCTTTGGATGGAAAGACTAACGCTGACAATGTATTACTTTTTGATGGACTTAAACATAACTTGTTGAGTGTTGGATAGCTCGTGGACAAGGGTTATCAGCTGAATTTCATTAATGGGAAATGTTCTATCAAGAGTAAGATAAGAGAATTGATAGAATTTGGTTCTAAATCCAGAGGTAATGTATTTGAACATAACACATCCGAAGCTAGCTACTTGTTTTATTGCTAAAGTTGATGACAATTGGTTATGGCGCAGAATATTTTGTCATGTTAATTTTGATAACATTGTGAAGGCAAGTATGACAAAATCATGTAGAGATGAATCTTGGACTAAAGCTATGGAAGAAGAACTTGAGCATATTGAAAAGAACAATACTTGGGAATTGGTTCCAAAACCTAAGAACAAAAATGTGATTGGCACTAAATGGGTTTTCAGAAACAAGATGAATGAGAAAGGTACTATGGTAAGAAACAAGGCTAGATTGGTTTGTAAAGGCTACTCACAACAAGAAGATATAGAATACGAGGAGACATTTTCTCTTGTTTCTAGATTGGAAGCTATGAGACTATTTCTTTCTTATGTTGCACATAAAGACTTTAAAGTGTATCAGAGGGATGTGAAGTCTGCATTCCTAAATGGTGATCTAGAGGAAGAGGTATACATTGAGCAACCTGATGGTTTTCCTTTGACAGATGATGAAAAAATGGTTTGTAGATTAAAGAAGGCACTGTATGGACTGAAACAAGCACCAAGGGCATGGTATGCAAGACTGGACAAATATCTACTTCGTCTTGGTTTTAGAAATACAGAGAGTAATTTGTATTTAAGAACTGATGAAGATGGAATCTTGATTATAGAATTTTTTGTTGATGATATCCTTTTTGGAGGTAATGACAAAATGAGTAAGAAATTTGCTAAAGAAATGGAGAATGAGTTTGAAATGTCTATGATTGGTGAGATGAAATATTTTCTTGGTTTGAAAATTAATCAGAGCAAGAATGGCATTTTTATATCTCTGACCAAGTATCTTAAGGAAATGTTGAAAAAGTTTGGAATGGAAGATTGTAAACCTATTGGAACACCTATGGTGACTAGAAACAAACTGACTAGTGATGATGAGACTCGGAGTGTTTTTCAGACTAAGTATAGATCAATGATTGGAGGTCTACAATTTCTAACACACACCAGACCAAATATTACCAATGTAGTTGGAATTGTGGCCAGATATCAAGTAGATCCTAAAGAAACACATTTTGCTGTTGTGAAAAGAATCTTCAGATATTTGAAAGGAACTGTGAAATATGGATTGTGGTATAAAAAATCAAATGATTTTACTTTGCAGGCTTTTGCTGATGTAGATTGGGAAGGTAATGTGGATGATAGAAAGAGCACAAGTGGTGGTGCTTTTTTTCTTGGGAAGAGATTGGTTTCCTGGTTAAGCTAGAAGTAGAACTGTATTGCTCAATCTACTGCTGAATCAGAATATGTAGCTGCTGCAATAAATTGCACACAAGTTCTTTGGATGAAACAAATGCTGGAAGATATTAGAATAATTTTCAAGGAGCCAGTGGTTATTCATTGTGATAATACAATTACAGTAAACATGTCAAAGAATCCTATAATGCACTCAAAGACTAAACATATTTCTATCAAGTATCATTTCTTGAGGGAGAAGGTAGCTGCTAAGGAGATTAAACTGGAGTACATAAGCACAAAGGAA